>OZ037938.1:35599406-35796110 GCA_964035585.1 Polytrichum formosum
AGTATCAATATTTGGTCGGTGCTGCAGTTTTGATGTTTGTCTGGTAGAGTTTGTGATACCATGCACTCATCTATATACCATTCCAACATCGGTTTTCACTAATGTTGGTTGGTTATCAAATTTGAACTCAAGTCATGGTTATAATTTGTGAAATTTTTGAAGAAGTCAATGGTTTTAGGTTATGAGTCTTGTTAGAAAACCATCTATTTCATAACCCTAGTTACGAATGTATATTATAAGACCGACATTTGATGGTTCCCCATCTCAATTTTCAATCACAAGACGTTATTTTATTTGTTATTACATTCAATATCGAGTTATTGCCAAATCAAATTATTCCCCTAGTATCAACGCTTAATAGAATACACACGATGATATCATATCGATATTAAAAAAAATTTAGAGATGTCTATATTATTGACATTTACATTGCCACAACTAAGAAGTTATCATGCCAAGCCCCAATTGATTCGAACTTTCTATGTGACGGATATCAATAATGCTCGGTTATTATTATTATTATTTGGGCTCATTCTGGATTGAGAAAGTACGACGAAACTTTTGTGGAATAATTTTGAATTGTATTTCTAAAATTAGACAACTACCATGTTTTGGGGGAGATGTGCTGACATTGGAAAAGACTACTTTGCGGGAAACTCTATGATTGCCAAGCCATTCACAAATCGAGTCGAGTGGGCCCGGAATTAAATGCTAGCGTTCTAAGGATAATTAAGTTTCTTAGAATAGCAAGGAGTACATGACGATGGAAAAGGACCAGGTGGCACTTAAGAGCATCCGCACCCTTGCGCGGAATCACACACACGGGAAAGGGGGAGTGGAGGGCCCTGGAAGGGTTTAGGGACTCGCCAAAATTTGAGACCCTCACCCTTGCTCGGGAATCAACAGGGAGGTGCCGCTAATCTAAGCAGGCTAGCCTCTCCCGGAGCTGCACCGACCCTACACGCCCACGACCTGCCATCGCAATCTAGAAGGAAATAGTAAGCTCTAAAAAAAAACGCGTGTTCTGGGCGCACTCAAGCAACAAGGAGACTCTGAAAGGTGGCGAGGCCGGAGAGGATTTTGGCGAGCCCGCGCTTGAAAAAGTCGTTTGGCGAGTTGCGGTGCGGGACTCGTTCATGCACTGGCCCGCAAAAGGACCTCACGGCTGGGTGTAGCGAGCAAGGGTGCGGATGCTCTAACGGTGAAAATGGGGCCCGCCATTAGACGGTTATGGGTTCTGGATTCCAATCAGAAGAAGAAGAATAACTTCGGTCACCGGAGGAGACCGACGTGAATTAAGTGTTTGTTCGATCCACCCCCAATCCGATGGCTGGGGCGAACCAACCCCTATATTCGTACCTTACTGGGGAGGGCGAACGGCTAGGGATTCGTGGCACTCACTTAAAATCAACCATCCTACATATCGTGGATGAAGTGGCTCCAATACAAAAAGACCCCCTATGAGGTTGAGGGCCGATTCATTCAAATGTGACATCACTAGACATCTGGTAAGGTACCAATGTATGGGTCGGTTCGCCTTGGCCCAATCCGATGCCCACAGGACAAAGGTATGGAAGCAAGGATCTACTCCCCCCTTTCGAGAGTAGACACTATCACTAGTTCCTAGCTAGCCATTAGTGCCTTGAAGATACCGAACATGGTATCCCCCCAAAGGGCTTTGAGGTACCCATACAACAAGGTCCAAGGACCCCCCCACCATAGTTGGGTGGACTAAGGTGGTGAGCACCACGCCGGCAAGGGGAATGGAACCCACGACCTCCTCATTGGGGGCCGTGAGCCCTAACCACCAAGCCAAGGCCCGTGGTGCCGGATTCCAATCACTAATAAGGGCCACTTCACACGCGAGCCAAGAGCCACGACTGTGAAATTGTGAGAGCCCAAAAGAAAGTGTCCAAAGGCCGTCCCAACACACCTCCAAAATCATGTGATGTAGTCACGGACCCTCAAGTGTAGTGTGAAGCCATATGTGATCGGGCCCTCAACCAAATGCTATTTCAATCAATTTCTATTCATGCGGGTCCTCACACATGATAAATTCGAATAAATCAACGGTTGTGAGCATTCGGAGTGTCATGGTCTCCTGGTTTTGTGTTAGACCTACCTCCAAGGGGTGGTTTTTGAAAATAGTCCAAGTGACCATGAAACATGATCCATTCGATGTCATGTAGGAATCCATGTAGACTCTACATCCATCTTGCTTTCACATACTCATTCCGTTGGTCCCTCAAGCATAGTGTGAATCAAACTTGGACCGGCTCCGCCTTTTCCACCAATGAGAATGCTTGAAGAGTAATGGTCACGGGTTCTCAGTCTCGTGTGTGAAGTGGCCCTAAGGTAGACATACCCATTTCCGATAACGTATGCATTCTCACATAAGTGTGGTACTGTGTAACAATGGAGTGTTTTTTTACAAGTTTGGAAGTTAATAGAGTTATCCTTTAACTCAACCGGAGTTTTAGTAGGGAGTTGGTTGTTTCGCATGCAAAACTTTCCATGTTCCGTAAGTTTAGGGTGCATGCTTGGAATCAATGTGGAGGCTTGAAAGAGGGACATTCCATATTGGTCCTTTGGGTACCAAACTCATTTTGGCATGCCAAGGCCACCAAAACGAGTTTGGTACCCAAAGGACCAATATGGAATGTCCCTCTTTCAAGCCTCCGCATTGATTCCAAGCATGCACCCTAAACTTACCGAACATGGAAAGTTCTGCATGCGAAACAACCAACTCCCTACTAAAACTCCGGTTGGGTTAAAGGATAACTCTAATATCACAATGTTTAACAAGAGAATTTTATTTTATTTTGAAGTAATGAAATTACAGTAAATTTTCAATGGCAAGATTCTCTCCCAACCCACATTCACATCATAAGCCAACCTATTTATGATAATTGGTAGATGAAAATTTGAGCACACAGTCAATGTTCTTTTCAAGGAACCCAAATTTGTGCCCTTTTAAACTTATTATTTCCCTTAGGTTGGATTCCTCAACGGCTGTAACTCCTTTCTCACATGGTCACTACCTATTTCCAACATCCCAAATTAAAGAATGACGGCTACATGTGTGGAACTTCACAACTTTATGGGACACTATGCATTGAGATTGGGATTATTATCGGAAACGGGCATGTCTTCCATAATGCATTGTCATTTATTTGGAACCAAATGACACTACAAGCATATTAGTTGTGGGCAATTGTCTTGTATCAATGGAACTTGTCTTACGGCATTGGAAAATTTGCAAATCTATCATTGTGCTAGATTTGCATTGTCCTTTCTCAACCAACGACTCATGTGATGGATGTGTGAGATTTCAACTGCATTGGGAAGAAGAATTATAACCACGACACCACAACTCCACACAAAGGCCGAACTCAAACATGCTATGCCATAGACACGGACCAAGTATCAAGCAAACCAAGAATCAAGAGGCCAAGAACCAAGAAAAACCCTCCCAACGATCTTGATCAACTCTTAATGGCATGGACACCCAATTTGGGATTCCCAATTTCGATTGATGGAATCTTGCTAGAAATCAAATTTAATGGTTTTAGCAATTTGTTCCTCAAGAGTGGCTATGGAAGTTATCTATCACCTCCAATAGCTTGATCAAACAAAATTACAACTAATCATTCTTTACACCTCATGAAGCATATTATCTCAAAAGACAATTTTTTTAAACTTCAAGGTCATGTACTATGTGTGCAACTTTGCACCAATCTATTGTGTTTGAAATATTAGAGAGAGAGAGAGAGAGAGAGAGAGAGATCACCTTAACCCCTAAAGGACCAGGTGTCCAATTTTGGACGTTTTTGGTATTTTTGCATAGGCCAGAACTCAGAGATCTGCACCAATGTGAATGAAAATAATTGCAATGGATGCGCAATGGACAAAGAAATGCATCCCAGAAAAAAATTCAAAAAAACAATAATTTGGTGTTTGTAAATGTGATGTAAATGTTCAAAATGCATTATTTGGCACTATACAACTGCCCGAAACTGTTCAAAGTATCCAATGAACTTGCGCCATGGTCGAATCTTGGGCAACCTTTATGTGGCCCCATTTTTTATTATGTAAAGGGTGCGATGTATGGGGGGAGGGGGGGGGGGCACGTACATAGAGGGGGTATATAATGACACCATAGCCATGAAAGAGGGTGGTATGGGGCATGCAATATTGAGAATGAAATATATAAATGGTTGTGGGCCACGGTACGAAAGGGTGGGATAAGCATCTCCATTGTCCACACCCTTTTTCCTTGTGTGCCCGCCATCCACAACTTCCTAAGTAGTTTAAATTGCATTTAAATTCAAGAATGACATCATAAATTTGCAAAAAAATTATGCATGCCCTTATTGGTTTTTGTTGCATACATCCACCGTACGGATTTCAGTGCAGTTTTATACATGTATATTATTTAAACAATCGCAATATTTTCATTATTTTGTAGTTGTATATAAAGCAAGGCCCATATAACCAGCAAATTAGATTGAAATGACGGTTTGTCAACACTAATAGTTGCCCCAGTCCGCGACTTTCAGTGTCGTTGCAAAATGTTGCCTAAAAAAAGAATATAATAATGGCAAGACATGTTCAAAGTGGTCAGGCAATGTTCGGGCAACTCAAGAATACCATCGAACCATCGAAAGACATATCAATCTTAATGGACAAAATTTACATAAAGGGATGGATATTTTTCCCTATCGTACTTGATAAAGCTAACAACCATTCCATAAGGTTGGAAACCATCAAATGTTTGCCACACTCTATGCACCATCCCATACATGACAGTGGCTCGAATTTCCTTCAGATCTGTCCAAATCATGCTTGGTCCTTGAGGGGTTAAACAACAACTCATCTTGGATCAATCTTTTACCCCTCAATTAGTCAAGGGTTGGAAAACCAAGCCCACTACAAATGAGGAGGAAAGAGGGCAGTAAGGCCATTCATCGTATGCCCTCCAAAATGGGACGACCAACATGATACTTTCTCATATACTATATTACCAAAAAGAACTCCAAGGAAGCCCCAATTAAAAGCCCTCAACATATTCGCCACACATGGATCATCTCAATGTTGCGAAGGTTTGGTTGACTACCACTCTCCTACAATTCAAAAGGTATTGCCAACCGTGAGCCATCAAGGGGGTGTTTAGAAATAACGTCACGTGAGTCTTTGGGTTTCATAACATCACTCAACTCATTGGCTGCTTTCTATGGGACCATGTATCGGGCAAGCATAATCGCCCTTTAATTCTAGGATTCCCCATTTATGGAGAATGGTCGGGTTGTGTAATGTGTAGTTTTCGACAAGCAACTATTAATGAAAAGTTTGTTGTAAAATGTGGACTCTTTCCAATCATCTACACTATTTTGTCTAATTATTGTGGGTTACCATTCAGAGTTATGTGTTGCTATAACTTTTATACTGACATAATCATTTTTTTTACCAACTAAGGTATATTATATTATGCGGTGTGCATACTAACTACTCATGTTATTTGGGTAAAGAAATGATACTCTTAGTAAAATGTTATAGCGGTGCGTAGCTTCAAATGGTAACCCACACTAACCCACACAAAATAGTGTGGCTTCTTAGTAATGTTAAATCGATCTAGATATCAATAGGGGTAACAATGATGATAAAGATTACCATGTATGTGGTTGGGGGAAATACCATTAGTTTATCCTACTTGGTTGGTAGCATGGTATTGTGGATCTTGAAATTGCTCCCAAACCCTTGCCCAAGTGCTTGTTAAAGTTCCAAGGTGTACACTAAACAATATTGATGGTATATAATTATAGAAGCACGTGCCACTTGAAGGTAACATGCTTTACATTGAAGTGATACTTCAACTTAAGTATATTTCCTAGGTTTTCTTCACAACAAGCAAAGGGATCCATCCACATGCACATGAGAATCACAATTGCTTGGTTTTGGGCACATTTATCTTTTTCTCTTTTTTTGGAGCACATGAGGTGCGTGACCATCTAACTAGTTTTTGCGTTAAATGGAAAGAAGATTTCATGGTCGGGAATTGAACCGCCAACCACTTCATTCAGTTTTGGGTATCTCTCCACTATCCTCCAGTAGTTTAGGGTCATCTCATACCATTTTGGGCACATGTATCATGTCACATGAACCACTACTGGGCTTCTAAGATGTCCAATTACTCGAATCTACAGTGACTCACAAAAGCACTTGGCCACTACTTGTGAATCCATTTGGCATGCAATTGTAGAGAGAGGTTAATGAAGCCGCTGTGAGGCCAAACCCCCCACCCTTAAGCGTCCGTAGTCCGAGTAGTGGGTTTGGGCTCACATTCCTCTGCGGTATTGGATTTGGACTTGGATGAGTCCATAGTGCAAGGTTCACCCTTCAAGTGGTCTTGGATTTAACTGGAATTTCACTTTTAACAACTCAATGTACGATTTCAATACGTATGTGGAGAATGCACAAGTTAACTATGTTATTTTAACCTCCTTATGCTCGGGTGCTATTTTGTCTTTGTTTACTTCTAACGTCCATCCGGCCGCTTTAGCTACACAAGCCCTTAAGGATATCTGTAGTTAGTTTTTTAGTTAACAAACAAACCCAGGGAAACAATCAGGGAAGACTCAAAAGGTGATTCATGTAACATCTAGGTGTCTTAGATAAGACTTATTAGGGAAAACACAAGGTTAATTCACTTCAATTAGGATAAGGTGTGAGGGGTTATTTTGATTCTTTTATCAAATTAACCTAGTAATAGTGGTAAATATGAGTTAGATGGTAGGTTATAAGGTCGGTTGGGTAAGTTTAGACTTAGAAGTTAGCTTAGTAAGTAAAATCCTAAAAAGACAAGCGGAATTTGATTATTAGATGATTATTTTAGGATTGACTAAGCTAAAGTCAATAAGTGAATAGTTGACAAGGCTTAAGGTGTAGGATATTCCAAGGATCCGAGACGACTACGTGCCAAGACGATCGAACTAGTGGAGCAAACGACGTTAACAGTCAAAGATGCCCTTTGACTTAGCCGATTCACCTCGACAATGTAAGATCCATTTTGGCAAGTGTTTTTTGACGCTACTAAGTCAAAAATGGATGAAGTTTAGATGAAAATAGTCGAAGGTGGCTAAGAGGATCCAATGCAAGGGAGTACGTGGCAAAAGAAAAGTCAACAAGAGAAGTCGACCTCCACCGCGTGAAGCAACCCTATTTAAGGGGTGTCGAAGTTCATTAAGGCATCTCTCTTACTCTTCCACTTCTCGTTCTTGTTCTCGGACCTTCGGAGATGCGAACTCCTTCAAGCTTAGTCTTTTCCTTCTCCAACCCCAACCACTTCTAAGTTAGATCGAAGGACCCGTAGTTAGTTAGTAGTTTTGAGTGTGAGTGCTTTTTAGAATGGAGTGAGGTGTTTTTAACACTTAATAAAAGTATTTTCTTATTATTCATTTAGTCTTTGTTCTTTGTGTCAAAGTATACTCCAACCTCTCCTTCTTTTGTTGATGAAGTATAAGTAGTTTCTATAGAATGTGACCTTAGTTAGTAATTGTAGGTTGAAAGGTACAGCAGACTTTGAACGCTCACCATATATTCATCCTAAGTCCAATCTTAATATGTTTTATATGCTTGGATAGCTCTTAAAGTTCTCTTTCCAACAAAATTAGTCTTGTAAAAATCCAAAACTCTGTCTAGAAGTTATAGGCATTTCCGTGAGACAACTTTTATTCTAGCACTTCCAACTTTGCAGCTTCACTCCGGCTTGCCACAGTGTCCGTTTTTTGTGATTTCTATATTTTTAGATAGCTATTAAAATTATCTTTCTAGTCCAATTAGTTTCATCTCATTCTAAAAATCTGACTAAAAGTTATGAGCGTTTCCGTGAGACAGCTCATAAAAACCTTCTTTCCTTATCTTTTCTCTCAAATGCCTAAAAATCTTTAGATGTCATATTAGCCCTTGAATCACTTTGCATTGAGTTTTTAGTAGAACAACTATATTAGAAGGGTCTAAGTTGCCTATTCCACGGCAACTAAGCTTATGGTGGACTAATTAGACGTTTAGAAGGCTAACTAGAACATTTCTCACTCACAAGACTTCCGAACCTTAGAAAATAGTATTTGTGAACTAAGGGTAGGTGCAAACCAACCCTTTGGCTTGGAAACCAAGGGGGTGCCTACTTTACCTCACATTTTGGTGCGTCTGCCGGGAGTCTAAAGAGTGAAGTTGATTCTAGTATGATAGTGTTTAGATGTCTATAGAAGACGGAGATATATCTAGTGTAGAAGAGTTTGTAGTGGTAGAGGTGCATTGTAGTTATATAAAGAAAGAAATACTCGATTGGTTGAAACACGTAGAATTAGTTTACGGCGGATCCTTTGTGTGTCCTATTCCGAATGCGTGGCGAGCTAAACCGCAAGATCTCCGACGAGCGAAACATTACCGCTTTGATGTTTGGGGCTACCGGTATTTGAAAACGGCCGCTTTTCGAGCTCATCCCGCGGTACAACGGCTTTTGGCGTACGGAAACTCAGACGACACAACGTATTGGACGAGAGAAGATGGACAAGCATACGCGGCATTGATGCGGCACATCGTCGTCCACGGAGGTAAGGTTTGTGCAACACCTATTTGTTGTTTGCATCATCACGATTGATTGTATTTGGATTGTTGATTTATTTTTTATTCAAAAAAAAAATTACGTAAAATGAAATGCGTGGTTCGTTTTCGAGTAATCGTAGAGTGACTAGATCACAAACAACTAACCAATCTCATTTGGGAGAGGGTCAAGGAGAAGAACAAGGTGAGAGTACGCCGTCGGTACCTATCATGGCTTCTCAACCACCGGACCCGCCTCCTATAACACTTATCACAAGCACCTTACCCGTGGTGCAACCGGTAGGTCTCCCTCCCGCAACTCCTATGGTTCCATTTCCTTCCTTTGACGGAAATCCTAACCAAGACCCACGGGCTCATATTCAAAGTTTTTCTAATGCGGTGGTTATGAGTTTGGTCAATGATGACCGTTATGCTTTACTTTGGTTTTCTTCGACCTTGAAGGGTAAGGCACTTGAATGGTTTTGGTCTAACCCTACTGCATCCTTCCCTACATGGACCTCTCTTCGAGACGCATTCTTACGGAAATTTGAGACCGTTGTGGATCAACGGGGTGCGCTCATTGTGTTGTCTCAATTGAAACAAAGAGAAGATGAAACTATCACGGAGTTCGTGCGACGTTTCAAGTTAGTGAAGGATAGGTGTGACGCGGCTCGACTTGAAGAAAACACGATTCTAGGTTTTTTCCTTGAGGCGTTGCAAGAGCGGGTGTTGCGGGAGGTGTTAATGCAAGATCCAACAACCGTGCAACAAGCTATGGATGCCGCGTTGATGGTCGAAAAACTCGATCAAAGAGTCAACAAGGTAAGATATGAGGAAGTTTCGATGCCTCAATACCTTCCGGTATCTACGAAGGTAAATCCACCTTCGGAAGTGTTTATTTCCTCTCACGCACCGGTGATTCCTTATGGGGTAAGACCTCCACAAGTAAATTCGGAGTATTCTATACCTTTAATCACTCCTTTGTTACCTTCAAGTATGCCGTCTAGATCATTAGAGGCCACATCTAAGATAGGAGATGTAGATGTGGAATCTAAATTTACTAACATGAGGCAAGAGTTATTAGATACCATGAAAGAGGTCATGCATCAACAATTTGTGACTATGAGCGAGCAAATGTCATGCATAATGCAAGATAAGTTACAACATAGGCCTCCAAGTCAAGAATCGGGTCATGTTCAAACCGGCTATTGGTGTACGGGTTGTGGACAACATGGCCATACGGTGGCTTATTGTCCTTCTCGACGTCCAAACACACCACCTCGCCCAAGATCTTACGGAGGAAGTTTCAACAACGCGGGATCGAATAGGAGGTGGGAGCCTACGAACCGAGGTTCGGGAAGTCAAGATGCCGGTCCTAGATGCTCGAATTGCAATGGATACCATCCTACGGACCAATGCAACCAACCGGACAAGGTAATTACATTAACACCACCCATGAGGAATCCGGATCAAATTCGTGCTAACCATGAAGGTCAAAGGAAGCCGTTTGATCCACGTCCGGTTGAGCCTCCTAACCGTTCATTGTTTTACGCCAATGGAAACATTCCTAAGGTATTACCACGGCAAAACGAACCATCTCATGTAGTGGAATCTAGACCGGTGGTGGAGGAAATAAATCAAGCTTACCGTCCCCCTCATGCGACTAAGGTAAGTTTTCAAGATGCTAGGATGGAGAAATCGAGTGAGATTCCATCGTCTTCCGCTAACCTTGTACAAGTTGTTGAGGTGGAGGATATGTCGTTCAAGTCAAAGGAGAAAGGAGATAGAGAATCCTATGCGGTTCTAACTCGAGGACGTCGAGGTTCGGAGGAGTTAGCTCCCGCTTTGGGAGAGGTAAGGCCCGATACTTACGTTCTTCCACATTTGACCGAGTTGGAGAAAGTGGTAAATGATGCTCACAACATGATTAATGAGGATAATATGATCAATGGAGAATCATTTCCGCGGGCTATCCCGGAAATTCTTATTTCTCCGAAGGCAAATGAGAGTGACCGAAAACCTTTGAGTCACAAAATTACATCTACTAACGCTTACGATGTGTGGGACGAATTATCACACTTGAATGCTAATATTTCGGTGGCTCAACTATTGGAGGTGTCACCAATTATAAAGAAAGCAATTCAAAGAGGCGTGACTCGTCGACGAAGGACGAGGTCCAATCCCATTACACTTGTGGCTCGCACGGATGTCAAAGTGGATCCGGGCCCCGTTTTGGTAGAAGTTTCGATTGTGGATAAGGTGATACCTTTTTGTCTTGTAGATGGAGGAAGCGCGGTTAACATTATGCCGTGGTCAACTATGGAGAAATTAGGTTTGAAGCTTAGTGGACCATCGACCGTCAACATCACTATGGCGGACCAACGGAATGTTCGACCGGAGGGTGTGATAAAGAAACTTGAAGTTTCTACGGGAGGTGAGATTTACGAGTTGGATTTCCAAGCCCTTCGATTTGGAGATCTCAACCGGTCTTACCCTTTGTTGTTGGGTCGGCCGTGGTTAAAGCTTTCAAATGCGGTTACGGATTGGGCGAAGGGTTGTATTACGTATGGAAGCCGCGACAACCGTACGAAGGTAAGAACTAAACCTCGTGTCTCAAAGCGTGCCGAACATGAGGTTGACTCGAGTAGTGATTCTTCTTATGATAGTAATGAGGAAACCGACGAGGATGCCAACGATTCATACTATGCTAAAGAAGAAAAACAAAAAAATGAAGATGGGGTAGGACCTTTAAAATGTTTGGGACCCGGATTGTATGGATGGGAAGCGGATGACGAGTTTGTTGAATGGCTTCGAGCTAATCCTACTTCGGAGGGTGAGGATAATTCATCTATGTTTGTAGGGATGATAGAATTTTGTGAGGAGCTTGATTTTAATGATGAATGTCCGGATCTTGCTACATTAGTGGATGATATCACTTGGGAGGATGTGTGTAATGTGGAAGTGGACGGGACAATGATCGACGAACTCGAGTCGCTTATGGACGAGGAAGAAGTGTGTCCTCCTCCACGCTTGGTGAGAACTCCGACCGGCACTAAGGTGGTGACCGACGAGCTTCAAGGGGTGGTGAAAGATTGGAATCCCATTCCAAACGAGGCACCTCATGTACCGGACGGCGATTGGAAGTTGATGAACGTTGCAAGCGAAGGCGAGGCTCCAAAATACATTAAGGTGGGCAAGCAATTGAGCGATGAAGAAGTGGAAGGCGTTAAAAGATTGGTAAGAGAGTTTCGTGATGTTTTTGCTTGGTCATATGAAGATTTGGGTAATGGAATACCAATTGAGGTTGCAAGTCATTCTATTCCTTTGATTCCCGGGTCAAAACCCGTGAGACAAAGACAAAGGCCAATGAATCCTCGACTTGAGTTGTTGGTGAGGAAAGAACTAGAGAAATTGATAAAGGCGGGATTCATTCAACCCGTTGAGCTTACGACATGGGTCTCACCAATGGTAATCGTTCGTAAGAAGAATGGAAAATTGAGGGTGTGTATTGATTATAGGGCCTTAAACAAGGTCACATTGAAGGATCATTTTCCACTTCCTTTTATGAATAATATTTTAGAGGAGGTAGCTTGTCATGCTATATATTCATTCGCGGATGGATATTCCGGATACAACCAAATTCATGTTGTGCAAGAAGATTGGTATAAGACGGCGTTTACCACACCTTGGGGAACATTCATTTATATCGTGATGCCCTTTGGATTGTGTAATGCTCCGGCCACATTCCAAAGGGCAATGACATATATCTTTGCCGATCTTTTGCACAAATCGATGGCGGTTTTCATTGATGATTTTTGTGTGCATGGATTGAAAGAGAGTCATTTTGAGGACTTACGAGCTTGTTTTGAACGTTGCCGAGAATATCATGTGTCTCTTAACCCCGATAAAACGATTTTGTTCGTCTTACGTGGTATCTTGCTAGGACACTTGGTTTCGGAAGAAGGTAGGTTACCGGACCCCGACAAGGTAAAGGTAATTGCTGAGCTTCCGCCACCGGCGAATGTGCCAAAGGTGCGGAGTGCATTGGGCCATATTGGATGGTATCGTGAGGCTATTGAGGATTATGCCAATACGGCCGTTCCTCTCACGAATCTAACGAAGAAGGATGTTCCGTTTATTTGGACTCAAGAATGTCAAAATGCATTTGATATTTTGAAAGATAAACTCACGAGCGCCCCGTGTCTCATCTCTCCCAATTGGGACCTACCCTTTCATATTTATTGCGATGCTTCTAATTTTGCTGTGGGTAGTGCTCTTTGCCAACCATTCGGAGGTGAGAAGAAAGACCGTCCTATAGCCTTTGCTAGTAGGCAACTTACAGGAGCGGAGCGGAACTACACCACGACGGAGCGTGAGGCTTTGGCCATGGTGTTTTCGGTTAAGAAATATCGACACTATCTTTTGTTGAGCAAAGTTGTGTTTTATGTTGATCATATGGCTTTACGTTATCTTGTTAACAAACCCGATTTGAGTGGACGTATTGCTCGTTGGGTATTATTGTTGCAAGAGTTTGACTATGAGGTGGTGTACAAACCCGGGAAGATGCATCTTCAAGCGGATCACTTGTCACGGATCTCCGAGGAAGAATCGATGGGTGGAGGAATTGATGACGAGTTTCCGGATGCGGCTCTTTTTACGGTATCTACAGTGCCGGTGTGGTACAATCACATTGCGGAGTTCTTGAGTACTCAATCAATGCCGGAGAGTTTGTCCAAGATTGAGCGTCGTAAGGTTCGGATTCAAAGCCGACATTTTATTTTGATTTCGGGAAAGCTTTATCGGCGCGGAACGGATGGGATGCTTCGTAGGTGCATCGACATTGGTGAGGTACCAAAGGTGTTGGAGGCGGCTCATGATAGCCCGTGCGGAGGACATTTTGCGGGAATGTTGACGGCACACAAGGCGCTTCGAGCGGGGTACTATTGGCCAACGATGTTTCAAGACTCTTACGAGCATGCTCGAAAGTGTGACTCATGCCAACGGTACTCCCGCAAGGATGTAGGGCTCGGTATGCCACTTCAACCTTCTTTACCTTTGGCTCCATTTGAAAAATGGGGTATTGATTATGTGGGTCAAGTGCATTCCGCGTCATCGAGACAAATGAGCTACATTGTGGTTGCAACGGAGTATTTGACAAAATGGGCCGAGGCGAAGGCGGTCAAGAAGGACGATGCTAAGACAACCGCTATGTTTCTATACGAAAACATCATCACTCGATTTGGTTGTCCGAAAGTGTTAGTTAGTGACCGTGGATCCCACTTTGTGAATGAGATGATCGCGGAGTTGACCGCGCATTTCAAGATCGATCATCGATTTTCGGCTCCTTACCATCCTCAAACGAACGGGCAAACGGAACGGACCAATCAAACCTTATGTAGGATTTTGCGGAAAACCGTAGATGATTCAAAGAGGGATTGGGATGTGAAACTTCCGGCCGCTCTTTGGGCCTATCGTACGACTTACAAAGTTACTACACATACTACCCCATTCTCTTTGGTTTACGGAATTGAAGCAATTTTACCTATTGAGTTCGAAGTTCAAACTTTACGGATTGCGGTCGAGGGGAGGTTGGATGCTTCAAAATCCATTGAACACCGATTGGAGGTTCTAGAAGGATTGAGCGAAGCTCGGATGTTGAGTGCGCAACATGTTGAGACACATCAACGACGTAGGAAGGTGGCTTTTGATAAGAAACAAAAGATTCGTACTTTCAAAGTGGGTCAATGGGTGTTACTAAGGGATGATAGGCACAAAGATTTTCCGGGGAAGTTTGATGCTCTTTGGTTGGGTCCTTATGTGGTCAAAGAGTTGTTTGCAAATGGTTCATTATTGTTAGAGACGTTGGCAGGAGATGTTTTTCCTACACGTACGAGCGGTGAACGATGCAAAGAATATAAGGTCTAGATATAGGTTATCTAGGTAGATATTTAGGTAGATATTTATGAAATTAGGGAGTATATGTTTAGGTCATATATATGTGTTTGGATTGGTGTGCGAGTGAAGTTTGAATTCCATAATAGGGTTGTAGGATCCATCGTGAGAAAAAAATTGGGTTTAGTGGTCCAAACCTATAGAGGGGAGGAAGTCAAATGAGTCATATCAAGTAATAGTATTGCTAAGGGGATCCGAACCCACTCCGTTGGGGGAGGATGGACGGGTTTAACAATTTATTACCTTGGGTATGCTCTCTTTAGTCCGAACCCACTCCGTTGGGGGAGGTTGGCGGTTTTGAAACTTTTATTATCTATAGGTCCAAGCCACTCCGATTGGGGCGGACATTTCTTCTTGTTTGATGTTTTGATGCAGATTGACCGTGTTCGAATGGATATACGGAGCAAGAGGATGGATTCGTTATGGTTTTGACAAACCAACCCCAAATGGTGCGCCACTATATGTGAGGGGTTATTTTGATTCTTTTATCAAATTAACCTAGTAATAGTGGTAAATATGAGTTAGATGGTAGGTTATAAGGTCGGTTGGGTAAGTTTAGACTTAGAAGTTAGCTTAGTAAGTAAAATCCTAAAAAGACAAGCGGAATTTGATTATTAGATGATTATTTTAGGATTGACTAAGCTAAAGTCAATAAGTGAATAGTTGACAAGGCTTAAGGTGTAGGATATTCCAAGGATCCGAGACGACTACGTGCCAAGACGATCGAACTAGTGGAGCAAACGACGTTAACAGTCAAAGATGCCCTTTGACTTAGCCGATTCACCTCGACAATGTAAGATCCATTTTGGCAAGTGTTTTTTGACGCTACTAAGTCAAAAATGGATGAAGTTTAGATGAAAATAGTCGAAGGTGGCTAAGAGGATCCAATGCAAGGGAGTACGTGGCAAAAGAAAAGTCAACAAGAGAAGTCGACCTCCACCGCGTGAAGCAACCCTATTTAAGGGGTGTCGAAGTTCATTAAGGCATCTCTCTTACTCTTCCACTTCTCGTTCTTGTTCTCGGACCTTCGGAGATGCGAACTCCTTCAAGCTTAGTCTTTTCCTTCTCCAACCCCAACCACTTCTAAGTTAGATCGAAGGACCCGTAGTTAGTTAGTAGTTTTGAGTGTGAGTGCTTTTTAGAATGGAGTGAGGTGTTTTTAACACTTAATAAAAGTATTTTCTTATTATTCATTTAGTCTTTGTTCTTTGTGTCAAAGTATACTCCAACCTCTCCTTCTTTTGTTGATGAAGTATAAGTAGTTTCTATAGAATGTGACCTTAGTTAGTAATTGTAGGTTGAAAGGTACAGCAGACTTTGAACGCTCACCATATATTCATCCTAAGTCCAATCTTAATATGTTTTATATGCTTGGATAGCTCTTAAAGTTCTCTTTCCAACAAAATTAGTCTTGTAAAAATCCAAAACTCTGTCTAGAAGTTATAGGCATTTCCGTGAGACAACTTTTATTCTAGCACTTCCAACTTTGCAGCTTCACTCCGGCTTGCCACAGTGTCCGTTTTTTGTGATTTCTATATTTTTAGATAGCTATTAAAATTATCTTTCTAGTCCAATTAGTTTCATCTCATTCTAAAAATCTGACTAAAAGTTATGAGCGTTTCCGTGAGACAGCTCATAAAAACCTTCTTTCCTTATCTTTTCTCTCAAATGCCTAAAAATCTTTAGATGTCATATTAGCCCTTGAATCACTTTGCATTGAGTTTTTAGTAGAACAACTATATTAGAAGGGTCTAAGTTGCCTATTCCACGGCAACTAAGCTTATGGTGGACTAATTAGACGTTTAGAAGGCTAACTAGAACATTTCTCACTCACAAGACTTCCGAACCTTAGAAAATAGTATTTGTGAACTAAGGGTAGGTGCAAACCAACCCTTTGGCTTGGAAACCAAGGGGGTGCCTACTTTACCTCACATAAGGACTGACAATTGGCTCATGGGTAAGGGATAAAAACTTCTAAAAACCACTCCATGTCAGTGCATGCAAATGTGACAGTCTCACACCTCACGCTAATTTCCCAGGCAATAGTCTGGCAGTGAGTTCACTTTAATTGGACCAAGTGCGGTGCACAAGCATAGGCACAGCCATAGTCAATGGTCTTGCAAATGTAACCCATTTTTGTCTCTTTACCGAGGTCAAGGGCACCTCGGAATAGTCAATTGTCTTTCCTTCATTAATCTTATTTAATGTAACTTGAAAAGTCAGTGCGGTAGTCCTTTCAGGATAAACAGTCTTCTTTCATTAGATTCAAATTTAATTAGGCAGTCCGACAATTGTCTTTTTACCTGGTATCGGCCAAACGCAATCTCAACCTCTTTCCTCAAGGCAATGAGTCCAAAACCACGTATGCACGTTAACATATTCTCACATCACTCATGAACTCATTCCATCTATTTAAGATTTCAATTCGATCTCTTTAGATTCCAAAACATTCAATTTGCAGATTCATTTCAGTATTGCAATGAAGGTTAAACGATTCAATTATTAAAATTGTTAAAATTCCAAATTAGCCTTAATGTCCTTGAGGTTGTAATTCACAACAAGGGTTACCGATATAACAGTCAGCACGTCCTTGTCTCCTCCGCCACTGGATAATCTCCCGTAGACAATGGTCTCAATGCGATGTCACTTCCACTTCCATCGATAGATCGGAACAGTTTCTCCATTTACACATGGAAGACAATAGTCTTATTCCTTACTCAACTTAATTGTGCCCGGGAATCCGGTGCCACAATTCATTAAGACTTCCACATATTACAACGACAATAATCACTTTACTCGAATTAATTTGGGAAATGAAATCCTATTAAAGTCAATAGACTCGCGATGCAATTAATCTTAAAGACAATTTAGATATACGTAAAAGTATCTCTGAGGAGACGATAGTCTTTTGACTAGGTTATGCACTCAAGCAACATTGCATTATGCCTAAATACATACATATTGTCGTGCAATTCAATTAACAGTTTGCATTACAATCCAACCACAAATTCATTCTCAATAAGTCGCGTACAATAAACAACTATGCAAGCGTTGTTAACGTCCTAACATTAACCCTGCTCCTTAATGCAGAAATCACATGACTTCAAAGTATATGAAATGCAGCATGAATTACACACAGTCACCAATCAGGCTATAGTCACGGCTAAATATACTTGCAGACAATTAAACCATGCAGTCTGGAAATACAACGAGAATATATTCAATTAAACTCATACATTATGCTTTTGGGACCTAGCCTGAATGTAGGCATCGAGTTTCAACTCGGCAGTTCCGAGTTTTAATTAAATTAAATGCTGCACGTAAATCAATCAAGGCTCATAATTCCCTCGAGTTAAATTCCCATTTCAGCATCTTAGACTCACTCAATCTTGCACAGCCTCAGTCTCTCAACTTATTTACTTAATTCAGAAATTACCGAAATATACAGCTTCGTCTGTTTGAGAATTGAAACTGTTATCGAGTCAATGCGGACAATATATGTATATTTCAGATAATTGATAGCACTGGACTACTGGCCGATCTCTCAAACAATTGAATTTCAGGACTCTCTCCTGAGGGAATCACAGACTAACTCCCCATTAGCCTGCAACTTTACACTTGAACAGATTTTGCCCCCTTCAGTCCAATCACCCTGAAGATAAGACCACATTACAAGCTTCCAACAAACAATAGACTTAGCCGTACAGATATTCTCCTTCTCAGACGATTGACTTGCCAAAGAATAAACAACAATTGATACAAAGTGAGAAGGCTGATGCGATTAAGAAGTAACTCTGAAGTACATCATGCAATTAAGACTCGAAAATCAAGACTTCTGACATTCCCACTTCGTTCCAAAATCAGACAATTGCCTTCCACTTCCATAAAATCTCCCGGAAGCCACTGTAATTATGACAAAAACAATCACAACAACAACAATAGACAATAGACCTTAGCATATGCGCATCCCACGCATGTGCTTACAATAAACTTAATATTCAAAAATTGAGCTCGCCAAAATTTACACACACAAGTCAGAAAGTTCATAATTACTCTCATGTGCTCTCGGCCTCTCGCCTCGAAGACATCTCCTGAATGGCCTCTTCCTCCTCCTCTTCCTCCACAAAAATTAGTTATAACCGTCTTTGTCTCTTCAAACCAGACCATAGACTTCACATGGCTTAGTTTCACATACCACAAGACAATAGCCATTTCTCACCACAAAGTTTCATCTTTTCTAGTTCATGAAGTGGCTATTCACACTTGAAAGACATTTAGACTTCAAAAATCAAAAAATTCGTACGACATAGCCCCTTACTTAGCTTGTTGTTGGCCCTCCAGCAACTCATTTCCTAAGTAGCTTGGGTGGACGTCTATGTTGTTGAGCAGCTTCCTCGGCCAGCCGCTTGAGCTCCTTAGTCTCAACCTTCTCAATCGCACGCTGCAAATCCTCGTCACGTGCGACCAACTCAGGTGCATTCGTCCGTTGCCATCGAAGAAATCTCTCAAAAGGTCCGGCGCGCGTATTCGGAAATTCGTTGATAAGACACTTGTGAGCACCCGCGATGAAATGAGTGATCGCCATCACTTCCACCAGCCTCACCCATCGCATGGGCCTGTACTGCAACTTGAGCAGCAACAAAAACTCGTGGTGGCTGTCATGATACTGGTTCACGTCTATTGTCACGTTCCACTGGCCACACCAATCTGACAAAGCCTTGGAGAACACGGCTGCCCCAAAACAAACCGGTTCCTTGTGGTTAATGTGACTTTGAAAAAACTTGAGATAAGTAGCCTTGCACTCGGCTGCAGTAGCCTTTGGTCCTTGAATCACGGGCCAATTGTACTCAAGACTGGTCAAGGTAGCCTTGGGATCCCACTTACACCTTCTAAGACAATTGCAGAAATGAGGGTGGGTTAACACGGCCACCGGAGGAGCATCAGTCCATTGTCTAGAAATCCTCCGATATTGAATGTCGGCTGGCACATCCTCAATTCGCGACAGTCCATAATCTTCGAGTAACCACGACATTGCTAACCAGGTTGGCACTGGTTCTTCGGCCGGCGAGTCGAACATGCTCTCATAGTGCCCCAAATACTTTAGTGTCAATGGGCTGCCCACTACATGTACCTCAATAGTCTGGTAAGCTGGTACAAACTCGGCAGGTGGTAGATCGAATTGCACCTGGCCGTGTAAATTCAAAACAGACTTATTTTGCATTGCTACCTCCCGTAGCGACCTCTCTAGCCTATTGACCACCCTGTCATATTGGAAAAAATAATGTGAACCACAAAAATCAACACCCTGAGACGTAGAAAGACGCTGCACATTTGCAGACAAGACATCAGACATGAAATCAGGACGTTTAAGCTGCACCAATAACTCCTGCAAAGTAACCTGCCACTGCTGTAAATTCTCTAAGGGCTGGGCATAAAATTGAGAACAGACTTGCACACTATACTCCTTTCCAGGCACCTCTCTTCTCTCGGCATTGATAGGGTATTTAGACTTTAGAAGCCACTGACTCTATAAAGACGCGTAATACAAGAGAATTCTGGCCCCAAAATCTCCTATCACAATAAATGCAGAGTAAGGATCCGACAAATTGACCTGCCTCCTAGCCAGAATTTCCACAAATAAATTCTCCACCCCCCACTCAAGACTTCGCTGCCAAAGCTTCAAAAAACAACTATGATCAATCCAAGCAGACTTCTTGAGACCAACAACTAGCAAAAACAACTGACTCTGACACTCAAACATTTGAAAAAGACTCATATGGACAGGGCCCTTAGACTCCCAACTCCACAAACCAGAAAACAAGTCTTTGTGCACCACAGGGATTGTGTCCAAAGTTGACACAGTTGAAGTGATAGATGGTTGCCCTGCACTAACTCGGCTAGTCATTGCCTTCTGTTGAGCCATTTCCTCACCCTGTAGCCTCAATTTCTCCTTCAATTTCTGGTTGTCAGTTGAAACCTGGTGTAACTCTTGCTGACATGTCTCTAATTGCCCCTGCGCCAGTTTGCAACCATCCATCTGTTGCTGCAGTATCACATTTTGTTGCTCCTTCTCAGCTAGCTGCCTCTGGTACAGGTCAATAGACTTTTTATTTTCATCCAAAGCCACCTGCTGATCCAATTTCTCCTTCAAAGCTACAGCCAAGTCTAGAATATGCTTCACTGTGGTTGCCTGACATGCAACTAAGGCTTCACCCTTCTCACACAACTGGTTTGATTTCTCTCGCAATAAAGCCTCGTACTGATTCACTTCTAGTCTGAGCCTCTGGTTCTCTTCCAAAATTCCTTCAGCACCTCTAGGGCTAGACAATGGACTCTGACTCGGTGTAGAGCTCGAGGGTGTATCAGTCACAACTGCATGCGGAGGTAGCTCCTGACAACAAAATGAAATGTAGAAGGCTGAAAGTAACTCCCAGTTCTTAGAACCTCCATTCTGCCATCTCTTGATTTCTTCCCCTGTCATCTGATGCACAATTTGAGCCCAATTTACTCTCTTTCCATTCCACGTGTGCATGGCCGCAAGTACAATCCTCTGAGACATCATCTCCTTTTGAGGCCTGAACACAAGATAGTCATTCACAAATCTCAACCAAATTTTCCAGGGATGCTTAGCCTTGTCTAGATGGCAACCCTTTGGAGTTCGAGGGAATTCACCTTCGAACATCTCCTCATGTTGTTCCTTGCTCAACCCTGGTAATTCATCTAAAATCATCCCATCAGCAGGTAATCTCAACCGCCTCGCCACCACTTGTGCTGAGAAGTCTATAGTCTTGCCCTTCACTTGAGCAGTCTCAGCATCTGGTGAGTAAGTCTGAACAAATTGAGTCACCTCTTCCACATAAGCTGCCCTGGTGGCTCCTTGAATCCAACACAAAAATTGAAACACCCCTGCTTGCTCCAGCTGTTCATGGTTAGCCTTCCAGGCTTTCTTCATAGCTAGGGTAATCAAGGGTAAAACTATGGGCTTGAGGGTTAAAGCCTTCTCTGATTCTTCCAAAACTTCGGACTCCGAGGTGATATAACTGTGAAGAACCATGCTGACAGAACAGGGTAGTGGCAGACAAGTTTTTTACTAATATATCAAATTCTGAAAAATACACCCCTAGCCTATAGTCTGTGAAGATGTGTAACTCAACCCTGTAAGTACAAGATAACTCATCAGTCTATTGTCAATATGAAAATTTTCAGCAACTTTAGAATATTGCCACATCTGATTTACCCTTACTTATACTCAATTCACTCTTCTGAGATGAAATAAGGATTTAGAGGTTGTAGAAGAAATTACCTACTGGCAGCAGTAGGCCCTAATAGAAGGAAGAAATCACTCTTTCTTATTTTAAGGTTCTCCAGCCTGAAATTCCCTCAAGATTGCAATCTGGACCTCACTCTAACTTTAATTGACTAATTTCCAGGGGTTCTTTTGCAATCCTATTCCATTATCTGTAAATGAAAGACTCTGGCCATTTTTTCAAATAAATTTTCGACTGCTCCTCCTTTCTGGTTTAGGTTAATTTTTCCTTCCCGAATTCACTCTTTATAACAGAAAGAAAGAAACAAAGAAAAACATCTCAATTGATTTTATTCAGCATCATTTTGGTACTCTGCACTGCTTACACAGCTCTCTTCTCACAACAGACTTCTTTAGACTCATTTAACATAGATGGGATATTTCCAAGCTAAGTTTTCTACCTTCTTCCAAAACTTAACCTAACTGCTTTGTAAGTGGATCAAGAGCCTAACAGGTATTAAAACATCCTTAAATGCTCTCTTAATCTCTTTGTCAAGCCTTATTGCAACTGTTACAGCATATCTTCCCTGTTCTCAGAGTTTTCTTTCAAAAGATTATTCTTTGCCTCTCTTTTTCCACTTTTTCCTAATTTTGGAAAGGCTATTTGTCTTGTAAGTCTCTCCTCAGAACTCTCTCAGAGATTTCTTACAGAGTTTTCCTCTCTTTGTGCTAATTTTCACTCAAAGACTTTTTCTTGAAACTAAGTATAATTTGCTGAAAAAAACCTAATTACTACTTCTCTGGCCTCAACACTCTTTTTCAGCAACCCTTTTTTTTTTCCTTAATCATGGCTCTAACTGGTCACTCAACCTAATTTTCAGCAAGGCCATAGTCTTTGTAGGTTCCAAGAAATCAACACACACTTGCTTCAGTCCATAGCCTTGGTAGATAATATAGATACTTACTTAAGATATTTGCAGAAAGCACACTTAGCAGAAAGTATACACTTATAAAAACAACAAAAACTCACCTGATAGGGTCGCCGAAGTTCCTCCGCATTTGCTGCTGCGCCTGCAAAAAGCATGTCACTCTCCTTTCTTGCCAGACTGCTCCCTTTCTCCAATTGACTGCTTCTTGAGTCTCTGTGCCAGCTCAACTTGGACGGAAAAACAAAAACCCTAGTCTATAGCCTGTCGGACGTCTATTGGCCTTCTGGTGCCTTACTAGGCTGGTACTTAGTTAATTTAATTTAAGCCCATTGCCCCAGGTTTTAACTTTATGTTCAGATATAATTTAGCCTATTAGACTTACCAATTTTCTAATTTTCCACTTACACAGCCATTTAAGTTGAATTAATTTGAATTAATTCAGATCGCTTTTTAATTAAATGACCAATCACATATAAGAATTTTTTGAGATTTGAATGTATATAAGTTTATATTGACCATTTAATCATAAAATGAATCATGATATTACTCATAATATTAATCATAATATTGATCCTAATATTGAGCCAAAAAATAAAAAATAATAGGGTAAATAATAGGGTCTAGAATAGTAGGGTCTCCCCCTTACTTAACACAAGTAACTGTCCCCAGTTACGTATGATATTTTTTCAGACGATAGCCATTAATGCGCGTAAGCAAAGGGTTACCATCAAAATCGACCAAATCAAATGATCCATTGTCATGTGCAATTTTAACTTGATATGGACCCATCCAATGGAGTTTGAATTTGCCAGGAAATTTTTGGAAACGGCTATCATAAAGTAAAACCAAATCATCAGCGGTAAGCGTTTTAGATTTCATTTTACTGTCATAGTAAGTCTTGCGCCATTTCTGAATGACTGCCATATTTAAATAGGCTTGATTACGCACTTCATCCAATCTTTCTAACATAGCAATGCGTTCTTTGAGAGATTCTTCATCACTCAATCTCTCGTCAATGGCTATACGTAAAGAGGGTAGTTCCAATTCTACGGGTAAAATTGCTTCTTGGCCATAAACTAATTGAAAGGGTGTAAACTTAGTTGTGACCTTATAGGCTGTGCGGTAAGCCCATAATGCGTCTAACAACTTGCTGTCCCAATCAGTCATAGAGTTTTGGACAGTCTTTGTAATAATCTTACACAAAATCCCATTAGTTTTTTCAGTTTGACCATTCGCTCGTGGGTGGTATGGTGAAGTGAGTCGGTGTTTAATTTTATATTTCTCTGTGAGTTCTTTGATAATATCATTTACAAAGTGTGTTCCGCGATCACTGACCAATTCTTTTGGACAACCATAACGTGATAAGATCTTTTCTCTCAAAAACTTAGCTACCACATGTTTATCGTCTTTTCTAGTGGCTTCAGCCTCTGCCCATTTAGTGACATAATCTGTGGCCACTAAAATATATTGATATCGCCCATGACGACTTGGAGGATTTATGGGTCCAACAAAATCAATCCCCCATTTCTCAAATGGTGCCAAGGCTAGGATAGGTGTGAGTGGCATTGCAGACGACTCAGTTGGTTTTCCTACCCTCTGACAAACATCACATTGCCTAGTGTATGTTATACAATCAGCAAATAGGGTAGGCCACCAATAACCACTTTGCAATATTTTCCTAGCAGTGACGTCTCCTGCAAAATGACCTCCTGCCATATTATCGTGACACTCTTTTTAAATCAAAGGGATTTCTGAACTGGTGACACAACGACGTAAAATACCATCTTTCCCTTGTTTATATAAGGTATCAGCAATAATGGTGTAAGGCATTGCTTTAAAAACCAATCGACGCTTTTGTTTTTCAGTAAAGTCCGTAGGGAATTTATTGCTTTGTAAATATTCAATTATTTCGGCATACTCATGAGGAATCACATCAATATAAAATAATTGGGCGTCTGGAAATGAATCATCAATGGGTTCGGATCCAGATTCCTCATTTAATCTCGAAAGGTGGTCGGCGTTGGCATGACTTTTGCCCGGTCTAACTTCAACTGTAAAGTTAAACTCTTGCAAAAGTAATACCCATCTTGCTATTCTGCCACTCAATTGGGGTTTGTTTATCATGTACTTCAATGCGTCATGATCTACATGGAATACAAATGTGTTTCCCAAGAGATAATGACGAAACTTTTGGACTGAGAATACCATGCCCAAAGCCTCACGTTCAGTGACAGTATAATTTCTATCAGCTTGCACCAATTGACGACTAGCAAAATAGATAGGATGGTCATGTCCATTTTCATCTTTCTGACTTAGAACTGACCCAATGGCTACATTGGACGCATCAACAAATATATGAAATTCTTTCTCCCAATTAGGGGATACAAGTATTGGAGCTGACACCAACTTCCTTTTTAGTGTATTGAAGGCATGGGTGCAAGCAGAAGTCCAAATTGGAGCTTCGTCGCCTTTCTTAAGCAGTTCGGTCAAAGGCATCGCAATTATTGCATACCGGAAAATAAATCTTCTGTAATAGCCGGTGTGCCCAAGGAATCCTTTAACTTCAGTAACAGTGGTAGGAA
Source organism: Polytrichum formosum (assembly GCA_964035585.1). Taxonomy (NCBI): domain Eukaryota; kingdom Viridiplantae; phylum Streptophyta; class Polytrichopsida; order Polytrichales; family Polytrichaceae; genus Polytrichum; species Polytrichum formosum. The sequence goes on from OZ037938.1 coordinate 35,624,717, forward strand.
TTGGTAAAGACACAATATTTGCAATCTTATCAGGGTCAGTAGCTATGCCTTGTTCAGACACAATGTGTCCTACTAATCTGCCAAATGGCACTAAGAAAACTGACTTAGCGGCATTAATTGAAATGCCAAACTCCATACATTTATCAAAATATTTTTGGAGATAATTTGCGTGGTTGTTGTCGTCACCAAAGACAGCAAAATCATCCAAAAAGATTTCCATGAATTTACGAAGATATTCTTGAAAAGCTTCCGTCATGACACGTTGAAAAGTAGCAGGGGCATTGCATAAACCAAATGGCATTACAATGTAGGCAAAGGTACCCCAATCCGTGGTAAAGGTCGTGTACCAACGGTGTGGTTCAAAAATTTGGATTTGGTTATACCCTGAAAATCCATCCATGAAGGAGTAGCGTTTGTATCCCGCTACTGCGTCTAACATGGTGTCAGTAAAAGGTAAGGGGAAGTAGTCTTTCCGGGTGACACTATTAAGTCTCCGGAAATCTTGATGTGAGCCCAAAAGGGTGCCCACATTTAGTCTTAGACCCTTGAAACGTTAGTTGATGCACTTTGAAGTAGCATGTTACTTCACAAAAATATAAAAAGAGTGAAATGTTAGTCTTAGAAGTACCATGTTGTAAGAGGCTAGGATGTGAGTTGTTATTGTGTTTTTACCTTCGGAAGGATTTGAGTGAATGAGGATAGGTAAGGAGAACTTGGATTGAGTAGTTAGTGAGTAGGCTAGTACAAATGGATGGAGACAACCAAAGTGACTCAAGAGGCAAGTGCATTCGAATTGGGATGAATGGAGGATCACATGGAGCGCACAAGTGGACCACCTCATCATGGCCACTTAATGGGGAAGGTCCAAGGAAGAATGCAAGGTGGAGGATAAGCAAATTCTCAAAGCACCAATCAAATCACGAGTTAAGCATCGTGGTTTGAATTAAGTGGTGAGCAACGATTTGGGAAAGTAAGGGGAGAAAGTTATGACGGCGGAAAGCGAAGGAGGCTAAGTTTGGGTTGAAGCATCCCAAGTTTGGTAAAGTGTGGTAGGTAGAAAGCCAAGGCTAGTTAAATGTTCGAATTAGGATCCTTGTTGATCATTTGAGGGAGGAAGGCTTAGAAGATAGGATTGGCGCCTACTAAGTAGGAGGAAATCTCAAGGGCTTATCGTGAGCCTTGAGGGTGCTCACCCCCTCAAGCTTACTATATAATCCCTCATTCTTCCCTCACTCATCCTCTCTTTCCTTTGTGCTCCAAGGCACCCCACGAATTATAAGTGTGGGTGTGGGAAGCCATATTGGAGCACATGTGTGTGCTTAGTTTTTAGTTTGAGAGCCAAGGCTTGTTAGCCTTGAAGAGGGCTTAACCTCTTGGTAGAATTAGTGTTGACGTGAAGGATTTTAAAGTTAATTCATGATTCCAATTTGTGGTACTTAAAGTTCATGTTTTGAATACACGTGGTTGCAAGTTCCATGTTTAAGAGTTGAGCACTTGAGGTTGTGATGAGTGCAAAAATATACTTGTGTGGATTAGTTAGTCTTAGTGAAGTTAGGAAATTCTCTCTCCCCCTCTCCTCTCTAGGATTTTAGGATTTTAGGATTAGAGAAGAATTGTGTGATTAGAAAGGGGTTGTTAGTAGAATTAGGAAAATTAGGTAGGAAGATTAGTTAAGGGCTTGAATAATTAGTGAGGTAGTTGGGGATTACAACTACAAAGTTGTGGGTTCATGAAGGAGCTGGGTTTATGAAGGAGCTGGGTTTGTTTAGTTAGAAAGTAAAGAGCTGGGTTTATGAAGGACCTGGGTTTGTTTAGTTAGAAGCTAAGGAGCTGGGTTCATGAAGGAGCTGGGTTTATGAAGGAGCTGGGTTTATAAAGGAGCTGGGTTTGTTTAGTTAGAAGCTAAGAAGCTGGGTTTACGAAGGAGCTGGGTTTATTTAGTTAGAAGCTAAGGAGTTGGGTTCATGAAGGAGTTGGGTTTATGAAGGAGCTAGGTTTATGTAATTAGAAAGTAAAGAGATGGGTTCATGAAGGAGCTTAGTAGATAGCCTACTTAATTAGCTCATAGACAAGTAGTTAGTTACATTATGCTAGTTAGTGTTATGCATGGCTTTCACAAGTAAATGTATTTGAGATTGACTATAGAGAATAGTGTTTTTTAACACTTGCATCCTCTCTTTAAAAATAAACCACGTGCACAAATTAATGGAGAATGTGGAACACTCTCGCGATGGCAAGACAAAGGAAGCAAAGACCAAAGGTGCGAGGGAGAGATTGACATAAGTCACATAAGTATTTCTTAATACTTAAAGGCTTATGTACGGTATGGAGACACCAATTAAATCCAAGACCACTTGAAGGGTGAACCTTGCACTATGGACTCATCCAAGTCCAAATCCAATACCGCGGAGGAATGTGAGCCCAAACCCACTACTCGGACTACGGACGCTTAAGGGTGGGGGGTTTGGCCTCACATAATTGGTGCGTCCGCCGGGAGCGAAGCGGAAGGTAGTTACAAGACTTGGAGGCGACTAGGAGACTTGGAGGCAACTAGGAAAAATTGGAGACATAAACTTGAGAGAAGGGAAGGAGCACCCGAAACTCGGTAAGTATTCTCTCTTTGGGTTACATTTGAATTCATTGTATTTCAACTATTCCTTGGAATGAATTGCATTGTCAATTACGCAAATTCATTTTTGAGGAAGGAGCGCGGCGAAGGTACGTCCTCAACCTTTTTGGGGATTTGCTAAGAACTTAAAAGGAACCTATAACCGAGTAGCTCATTAAAACATTAGAGGGTAAATTCACCTTAGGACATTGAACTTTGACACTCACCTCGGGGTGAGTCTCAAAGTTTTGGGAGTTGTCATTTCATGCTCTAGATTAAATTAATATTTCACAAAGTTTATGGTGTTGTTACATTGAGTCACGATTGAGGGGAGTGCTAACTCACAGGGGGATGCGATTGCTCAAGGTATGTTTATTTCTTCAAAGTGAACTCATTAACTAATTAAGGAATGCCTTTTGTACTCGTGATTGTTGTTATCCGTTGTAGAGGGTAATTCCCGAATTGTGGATGGTGTGAGAAGTTGAAGGGTGAAGCCTCGACTTTTAACATAATCTACTCGGAAGGTCACCCCCTCACAATCGGTATTGTGGTGAGTGTTGATTTGCGGGAAGGTGCGGAGGTGATGCTCCGACTTAACCAAAAAATTAACATGAACATGCCTATCCCCTATTGGGATTCTTTCACCTAAGTGGGCTTGCAGGTTCTTTTCCTCACCTCCTAAAAAAATTATAACCACACCAAGACAAGTGAAAATATTAAGAGGGGAATTGCTAGGATTATGTGTGGTCAAGTGAGGGTCGATCGATTCTTATGGAATGCAAAGTAGGACTCGCTCACAAAAACCAAGTTTGATAGTAGGACTAGAGAAATCTACTCGAAAGAGGCGGTCCTCTAAAATCAGTGATAGATTAGAACAAGATAATGTTAGAATAGAGAGTTGTTTGAACATCGAACCTAGGACTAGGTCAATTCTAGACACCTTAGAACTTGGAGCTCAACTTGAAGAGGAGATCACTCCCTCCAAATTGAGTGGTGAAACTTCTTCGGAAAATTACACACTTAGAGAAGAATTCCCGGTAGAAGTTGATAGGGGATTGTTGAATAGTTCACCGGTCACCATGGCCGAGGAACGGGGGATGGATCCACCACCCATACCCCCAATTCCGCCCATACCTCCTATACCTCCAATAGACCCATTGGTTAGGCCAAGAGGCCTACCAATTGTGGTTCCACAAAATTTAGCGGCGATGGATATGCCATCTCATCTCCCTAAATTTTATGGGACCAAGGATGAGGACCCCTCTCGGCACATGGAACGGTATATCGAACGGTTGGCTAGCTTCCTCATAACCGACCCGGGTTATTGGTTAGTGTGGTTTCCTACCACTCTAGAGGGGGAAGCCTATGAATGGTATCGGGATCATGCCGAGGGACATTTTAGGGGATGGGAACAATTACAAAGGGAGTTTCTTAACGAATTTAGGCCGGAAGTGGGTCAAAGTACCGCATTAAGGGCATTGTCGTCATTGAAGCAAGGAAGGGAGGAAGAAATTTCGGCTTACATTAGGAGGTTTGATTTAGTGTGCACTAGATTTGTGGGTACCATGCTCAACGACGACACGCTAAAGCAATTTTTCATTCAAGGGTTTTTTAAGTCCGGAACTATTAGGGGTGTTCTAGAAAGGAATCCCTTGACCTTGGCGGATGCCAAGCGTGCGGCTAGAGATATTGAAAACTTGGATAAAGATCACGAAAGGCTATGGAGAAGGGAGGATGAATTGATCCCACAATTCATCCCCATACGCCCTAGGGTGGTAGCGGTAGAACCCGCTAAGTATGAGAACCAAATTCCATATGCCATTGTGGACACCGGTCCCCGACCTTTAGCGGTTAGGGAACCGGCACCTCTTTTGGCACTACCGGCCCCTAGAACGGATCCACACTTGGAGGAGGTTGAGAGAAGACTAGGTGCTAGCCAACTAGGATTCCAAGAGGCTATGATAAAACAAATGCAAAGCCTCACGGATCAAATGTCATTAATGATCCGGAGTCAACAACCGGGGCCTCCACCCCCGGTTGAGTCGGGTAGGCATTCTTCCGGATTATGGTGTGTCCAATGTGGCCAACCGGGCCACACGCGTCAATTTTGTAGAAGTGGACAAAACCGTGACCAAAGAGGAAACGGTAACCCACCTCAACAAAATCAACGAGGTCAAGCGCCACCTCACTATGGAAATGGAAGCAATAGAGGACCACAACCTAGAGGGCAAGGTGGCCAAAATTTAGAGAAGAAGGAATTTCATCCCTTTTGTGGAAGGTGGCACGCTCAAGGACAATGTTGGTCCGAAGGTCAAGAGTTTAATTGTAGCAATTGTGGAGGAAGTCATCCCTCGGATACGTGTCGCCAACCGGACAAAATAATTAATGTCCCTTACCCGGTGGCTAATCCACAACAACAAGCAAGGGATAATATGCGAGGTGCTAGGCCACAAGGAGTACCGGCCAATGAACTTAGGCCACCTAACTTATACTATGACCATAGTAATGCTAGGCAAACTTTTCATCCACCGGCGGGCTTACAAACTACAACCGGTTACATTCCAATACAAAATAGACAAGGAGTTCCACCTAATGGTAGTAACGGGAGACAAGCGCCTCCAACGGATCCGGGACCATCTAACTCCCAAGATGTTAGGTTCATGGATGGAGTGTTGGAGGCCACATGTGATGACATGCTTCCTCTCCCAACGAGAATTGGAGAGGAGCAAAGTCAATGGCCTCCTCACACCAATGCTATTACATATGAGTTAGTGAAGGGTAAGGGTGTGGTTGAAGAAGCACCTGCACTAGCGGTAACTACTAGGGCTAGGAGAGGGGATGCCCCGTTGGAGGTAGGAATAGGAGAGCAAGGAAATTACTCTTCGGATGAAGAGATTAATCTCTCCGAGTTGGATAGGGTAGCTAGAAGAGCTACTAAGGATGTGGAGAGGGAGAATATAATTTTACAAGATAGGGAGAGGACTAATGCGGTACATGACTTGGATAATAGCGATGTGGGTGAATGGGAAGGACCGGGGGTTCCCGTAGACGAATTCGACGTAGTGGGTAATTCTAAGGTGGAAAGATCTACCGGGTACGACTTGTGGGCGGACCTTAGTACACTCAAGGCGGATATTACTTTCGGCCAACTATTGGAAATTTCACCCACGGCAAGGAAAACATTAAAGGAGGGAATGCCGGTACACAAGAGGATGAGGAAGGTGAAAGCTAAAATAGCCGCTAGGATCCAATCACAAGGTGGAAGAGACGTGAAAGCTATAGAAATAGAAGTTGTTATAGTAGATAAGGTGGTTCCTAATGTGCTAATCGACGGAGGGAGTAGTCTAAATATACTACCGGAGGATACTATGAAAAAATTGGGACTTGGACTCACGGGGCCTTCACCTTTGGTCATAAATATGGCAAATCAAAGTTCGACTACGCCTTTGGGGATGATCAAGGATTGTAGAATGACTACGGGAGGCGAGGAGTACTTGGTCACCTTCCATGTCATTAAAATGCACTCCAACAAGGACACCTTCCCCATTTTGCTAGGTAGGCCTTGGTTGCGGATGGCGAATGCTATGGTCAATTGGGGTGGACCTAAACCATCCATCACTTATGGTCCGGAGGGTAATAGGGTCATAGTGTCCATTGGTTCATTAGAAGGATGGATGAAGAAGGAGATGTATTTGCCATTGGAGAAGGAAATTGATGACTTAAACGAGAATGAGATTGGCAAGGCATTGGTGGGAGTCGTCCATCCCGAAGGTCAAAGGGTTGTTATAGATTCGGGCTCGGGAAGTCTAGGTCCTAATTTTTACAATTATGGGGATAATGGGGATTATGCCCAATGGCTAAGGGAGTACCCCGAGTCCGAGGTTGATGTAATGGTTACATTTCACCAAGTAGGCTTAGGGAGTGAATTTCCTAGTGTTAGTTTAGGAGAGGGCTCATTGTTGGAGCCATGTGAGGTGCTCACCGAGGAAGAGTGGGTTAGCGGTGGGTTAACACCTTGGGTAGATGACGTGGAAGAGGGTGAGGTTAGTTTAATTCATGTAGATGGGACTCAAGAGGAGGATGTGATTATTGAGTCATCGAAATTGGAGGAGCCTTTACATTTCAAGACCACGTCTACGGGGATAGTTGTAGGTCAAGATGTGAAAGATTACCCCAATGTGCCTTCCGATTGGTATCGGAACAAAGAGGAACAAGCACATGTGTCGGAAGCGGATTGGCGGTACGTGGATGTGAAATTAAAGAATGGAAAAACCCGACAAATGAAGATGGGTTCCAAATTGGGGGAGAAAGAGGTTAGGGAGTATAGCAATTTGGTGGATGAGTTTAGCGATACTTTTGCATGGTCCTACGATGAGCTTAAGGGAATTCCTAGGGAAATGGTAGAGCACCGGATTCCTTTAATTCCGGGGGCGAGGCCAATTAGACAAAAGGAGAGGAGGATGAATCCTCAATTGCAATTGTTGGTGAAAGCGGAATTGGAAACGTTATTGAAGGCCGGGTTTATCAAGCCGGTGGAAATCACGGATTGGGTTTCTCCTATGGTCTTAGTAAAGAAAAAAAATGGGAAATTAAGGGTTTGTGTCGACTATAGGAAATTGAATTCGTGCACACAAAAGGATCACTTCCCCTTACCTTTTATCACCTTGTTGCTTGAGGAGGTTGGAGGTCATTCGCGATATACCTTTATGGATGGGTATGCGGGTTATAATCAAATTTCCATAGCCCTCCAAGATATCCATAAAACGGCTTTTACTACACCTTGGGGTACTTTTGTGTGGGTAGTGATGCCATTTGGGTTATGTAATGCCCCGGCTACTTTCCAACGATTAGTAATGTATATCTTCACCGACTTGTTGTTCAAATCCATGACCGTCTTTGTGGACGATTTTAGCACACAAAGTAATGTGGACGATCACCTACATTGTGTTAGGGAGGCATTGGTTAGGTGTAGGAAGATGAGGTTAGCATTGAACCCGGATAAGACATTTTTGGGAGTGAATAAGGGAGTGTTGTTGGGTTATGTTGTTAGTGAGAAAGGTAGAGAACCCGATCCGGATAAGATTGCGGCCATAAGCGACTTGGCAACTCCAACCAATTCCAAGGGGATCTCTAAGTTGTTAGGACATGTGGGATGGTACCGGGAACTTATTCCTAATTTTTCAAAGATAGCGGTGCCCATTACCCATTTGCTCAAAAAGGATGTCAAATTCGAGTGGACGGATGCTTGTCAAAAAGCCTTTGAGGAATTGCGGGATAGGTTGAGCACCTATCCGGTGTTGATACCACCCAATTGGGGTAAACCTTTTCACGTCTATTGTGATGCTAGTAATGTGGCAATAGGGAGTGCGCTTTGTCAAGCAACGGGAGAAAAAGAGAAGGATCAACCTATAGCTTATGCGAGTAAGCAATTGACCCCCGCCAAAAGAAACTACTCTACAACGGAGAGGGAGTGCCTAGCCATGGTGTTTTCCGTTAAAAAGTTTAGGCATTACCTCATGTGCAACCCGGTTGTATTTTTTGTTGACCACATGGCTATCAAGTATCTAGTTAACAAGGCGGAGTTAAGTGGTAGGTTAGCTAGGTGGGTTTTGTTATTAGAAGAATTCGACTACACGGTGGAATATAAACCGGGTCGTATGCATTTACAAGCGGACCACTTGTCTAGGTTGTCGGAGGAGATAGGAAAAAATCCGGTAAATGATATGTTAGTAGATGATAGCCTCTTTGTGGTCACTTCTACACCGGAGTGGTATGCGGGCATAGTGGAATTTCTAACAACCCACAAGTTGCCCAAAGAGTGGACAAAAGAAGAGAGAAGGAAGGTGAGGGTAAATAGTAGGCAATTTGTTGTAGTGGGCCATAGGTTGTTTAGAAGGGGGTCCGATGGTATTTTACGACGATGCGTGTCAAAAACGGAGGTTGAAGCGATTTTAATCGCTTGCCACGATAGCGCTTGCGGCGGTCACTTCTCGGGTCAACTCACCGGGCAAAAAATACTTAGAGCGGGCTACTTTTGGCCTACACTATTTAAGGACGCCCATGACTATGTAAGGAAATGCGACGCTTGCCAACGGTATGCCCGAAACGACCTTAGAATGGAGATGCCTTTACATGTATCATTACCCTTAATTCCTTTCGAAAAATGGGGCATCGACTATGTGGGTGAGGTCCATCCCCAATCTTCAAAAGGAATGAAATATATTGTGGTGGCAACCGAGTACCTCACCAAGTGGGCGGAAGCCAAAGCGGTGAAGACCGACACGGCGGAACACGCGGCAACATTTATGTACGAAAACATAATTTCGCGGTTCGGGGTGCCGAAGATCCTAGTAAGCGATAGGGGTACTCACTTTTTGAATGACTTGATTCGAGAGATGACAGAGAAATTTAAAATTGATCACCGGAAGACTACTCCCTACCACCCACAAACCAATGGACAAACGGAAAGGGTTAACGGAATTTTGGTGAGTATACTACGCAAGACGGTTATAGACTCGAAGCGGGATTGGGATACGAAACTAACGGCGGCACTTTGGGCATACCGTACAACCTATAAGGTAACTACGCGTGCTACACCATTTTCCTTAGTCTATGGTCTTGAAGCGACACTACCAATCGAATATGAAGTCGAGTCACTTAGGGTGGCCGTGAGTACGAGACTTACCGAAAGTCAATCCTTACGAAATCGACTAACCGATTAGGAAGCACTTGACGAAGGGAGGAGAATGGCGGCTCAACATATTGAGGCAATCCAAAGAAGGAGAAAGATTACTTTCGACAAACGACATAAGAGAAGGGCCCTAACACCGGGAATGATGGTCATGATTCAAGACGCACGAAAGCTTGAATTTCCGGCGAAATTCGATGCGGTATGGTTAGGACCTTACCTTGTCTATGAGGTCTTTCCTAATAATTCAATTCAATTGGAAACGTTGAATGGTGAGCTCTTTCCTACCCGTACATCGGGAAGTAGATGTAAGGAGTACCGAGCTTGACTAGGCAACTTACCCTTGGAGCAAGAGATGTTTGGATTCATCCCCCGATGGTCGCCAATTATGTGAGCCCAAAAGGGTGCCCACATTTAGTCTTAGACCCTTGAAACGTTAGTTGATGCACTTTGAAGTAGCATGTTACTTCACAAAAATATAAAAAGAGTGAAATGTTAGTCTTAGAAGTACCATGTTGTAAGAGGCTAGGATGTGAGTTGTTATTGTGTTTTTACCTTCGGAAGGATTTGAGTGAATGAGGATAGGTAAGGAGAACTTGGATTGAGTAGTTAGTGAGTAGGCTAGTACAAATGGATGGAGACAACCAAAGTGACTCAAGAGGCAAGTGCATTCGAATTGGGATGAATGGAGGATCACATGGAGCGCACAAGTGGACCACCTCATCATGGCCACTTAATGGGGAAGGTCCAAGGAAGAATGCAAGGTGGAGGATAAGCAAATTCTCAAAGCACCAATCAAATCACGAGTTAAGCATCGTGGTTTGAATTAAGTGGTGAGCAACGATTTGGGAAAGTAAGGGGAGAAAGTTATGACGGCGGAAAGCGAAGGAGGCTAAGTTTGGGTTGAAGCATCCCAAGTTTGGTAAAGTGTGGTAGGTAGAAAGCCAAGGCTAGTTAAATGTTCGAATTAGGATCCTTGTTGATCATTTGAGGGAGGAAGGCTTAGAAGATAGGATTGGCGCCTACTAAGTAGGAGGAAATCTCAAGGGCTTATCGTGAGCCTTGAGGGTGCTCACCCCCTCAAGCTTACTATATAATCCCTCATTCTTCCCTCACTCATCCTCTCTTTCCTTTGTGCTCCAAGGCACCCCACGAATTATAAGTGTGGGTGTGGGAAGCCATATTGGAGCACATGTGTGTGCTTAGTTTTTAGTTTGAGAGCCAAGGCTTGTTAGCCTTGAAGAGGGCTTAACCTCTTGGTAGAATTAGTGTTGACGTGAAGGATTTTAAAGTTAATTCATGATTCCAATTTGTGGTACTTAAAGTTCATGTTTTGAATACACGTGGTTGCAAGTTCCATGTTTAAGAGTTGAGCACTTGAGGTTGTGATGAGTGCAAAAATATACTTGTGTGGATTAGTTAGTCTTAGTGAAGTTAGGAAATTCTCTCTCCCCCTCTCCTCTCTAGGATTTTAGGATTTTAGGATTAGAGAAGAATTGTGTGATTAGAAAGGGGTTGTTAGTAGAATTAGGAAAATTAGGTAGGAAGATTAGTTAAGGGCTTGAATAATTAGTGAGGTAGTTGGGGATTACAACTACAAAGTTGTGGGTTCATGAAGGAGCTGGGTTTATGAAGGAGCTGGGTTTGTTTAGTTAGAAAGTAAAGAGCTGGGTTTATGAAGGACCTGGGTTTGTTTAGTTAGAAGCTAAGGAGCTGGGTTCATGAAGGAGCTGGGTTTATGAAGGAGCTGGGTTTATAAAGGAGCTGGGTTTGTTTAGTTAGAAGCTAAGAAGCTGGGTTTACGAAGGAGCTGGGTTTATTTAGTTAGAAGCTAAGGAGTTGGGTTCATGAAGGAGTTGGGTTTATGAAGGAGCTAGGTTTATGTAATTAGAAAGTAAAGAGATGGGTTCATGAAGGAGCTTAGTAGATAGCCTACTTAATTAGCTCATAGACAAGTAGTTAGTTACATTATGCTAGTTAGTGTTATGCATGGCTTTCACAAGTAAATGTATTTGAGATTGACTATAGAGAATAGTGTTTTTTAACACTTGCATCCTCTCTTTAAAAATAAACCACGTGCACAAATTAATGGAGAATGTGGAGCACTCTCGCGATGGCAAGACAAAGGAAGCAAAGACCAAAGGTGCGAGGGAGAGATTGACATAAGTCACATAAGTATTTCTTAATACTTAAAGGCTTATGTACGGTATGGAGACACCAATTAAATCCAAGACCACTTGAAGGGTGAACCTTGCACTATGGACTCATCCAAGTCCAAATCCAATACCGCGGAGGAATGTGAGCCCAAACCCACTACTCGGACTACGGACGCTTAAGGGTGGGGGGTTTGGCCTCACACTTGACAAGTCCTTAGTTTCCCATTCTTTTTAGGAACTACAACAATGGGTGACACCCACTCACTGTAGGGTACTTTATAAATGAATCCTGCCTCAAGGAGTTTGTCTATCTCTTCTTTGACCATTAAGGAGTATTTAGGATTCATACGATATTGTCTCTGTCTCACTGGGGCTGTTCCTTCCTCAAGTACGATTTTGTGTTCACATACTTCTGGAGGGACTCCTCTCAAGTCTTTGTAAGTCCACGCAAAGACTTTAATATTTCTTTTGAAGAAATTATACCAATACTGCCATTCCGTCTTGGATAGCTTCTCATGCACTTTAATAATCTTAGGAACTTCTTCGGTTCCTAGGTTCATTTCTTTGTAGACATCTTTAGACACATAACTCTTAATAGGTGCATTAGAAGAAAACATGGCATCTTCCCATTCTTCCTCAAAAGAGGGTGGATTAGTTTCAAGTTCTTTTAATGGGGTTGACCGTTTCTTCGGGTTGGGTGTTAATAAGGTTTTATCCTGAGGTTGTGGTTCAGTAACCGTAGTGACATTATTAACTGGACAAGAATTCTGCCAACTTAATATGGCATTATCAGAATCATCATCCTTCATAGAGATGAAATACTCTCCTATCCCTATTGGGTTATAGGCTCTCTGGTGTCTACCAACATTATGGATGGACTCAATTGGGGTATTCTCTGATTCAGTCTCATAACCGTCAGTGGTGAATTCAGTTTCCTCATCCTGAGTCTCTCCTTGGTATCGGGTAGGAAACAAAGGTAAGACCATTTTGTCCTTGCCTTTGCCTAAGGTAAGTGTACCTTTTCCCCAATCTTCCTTAGCCTCAGCTACAATCAACCAAGGTCTTCCTAATATTCCAGGGATGGGTTGTATAGCGTCAGTGGTTCGGAATATAACAAAATCAATCTTATATTCCCTACCAGCAATTTGGACTGGAACTTGGAGTAATTGACCTAAAGGTTTGGTACGAGTATGGTCTGCCATCTTAAGAATGATAGAAGTAGGAACCATATTGGTGAGTCCTAATTCTTCCATTGTTTCCATACTCATAAGATTAACACTGGATCCAGTATCGACTTGAAATCCTGCTACCATCACCCCATCAATTATTACATCTACCGCGGGAGCTCCCGGATCTTGACTTAGGGTGACATCATGAATTTCAACAACTTTGGGTTTCTTGCGAATCATTGCCGAACCTAAGGTGGTACGACATTGAGGCGCAATTGCCAAAAGTTGTCTCATGGTAATCTGAGGTTGAATGTTGTCTAAGTCCTTCATAATATCATAGGGTTGCAAACCTTTAGATAATTCCATTACTCTCGGTTGTTTTGAATTTGACTTGGACCTCAAACCCCGTACTTGTGGTATTTGGTAAGGTGTAGGTTTAGTCCTAGAATCCGTAGATTGAACCTGTGGAATATTTGATGATGGGTTTCTCTCCAAGATAGTATAAGGTCTTGGAGGTACAGGAGGTGTGGGTAGAGATATCGGTACAGGTTGAACTAACTCTACCCTTGGCAAAGTCGTGGGCGTAGAATTGTCTTTAGACACAACCGTAGGCTCAACAATCAATTTGTTTCTAGGATCATCCTCATGTAAATTGTCTCGTAGCTCCTCAACACTCGGTTCACTACTATTTTCATCAATGATTGGGTAAGGTTCTTTGATGGCTTTAGACCTTGTTGTTACTGCATTAATCTTACGTTCCCGTAATGGTGAGGTAGAGAAATGCTGAATATGATTTACATTTCGAGCTCCCTCTTCCTCATCCTCCGGATCTTGTATTCTCACTCGTTTTCCCTTTTTCCAATCTCTCTCATTGGGAGGGTATTCTTTCTTAGGGTGAGGACACTCATCTGTGGGGTGTCCTGCTGTCTTGCAGTTACCACACAAAGGAACATAATCCTGGGGTTTCTTAGGGTTTGGACAGTTGTTAGCATAATGACCCAATTCCTTACACCTACAACAGACAGGATATTTCCTTGGGTCGTCAGGGTTTGAATCAAACCTCCTATAATTTTGGTTATAGGATGGAGGTTCATTCCAATTGGAAGAATCATTTTGTTGATTCCAATTGGTACGAGTTTGAAAATTCAAAGGGACTGGTCGACGGTTAAAATTCCTTTTAGGATTATAATTGGCATTAGGTCCTGGTCCATTTCGTTCTTGTTGCCAAGGACGAGATTGACCGCTATCGACTTGATTAACAGCCTTTTGCTGCTTAAGGTTCCAACACTCTTGGACTGCATGATTTCCTCCACAGAATATGCATTTAGTCCTAAATCCCTTTGGGGTGGGACACTCATTAGCAAGGTGCCCTTGACCTTTACAATTATGACACCACACATTATTTCGCTCTTCAGTGGGTTGCGGTCTCTTAGGCCTATTGTTGGCCACTTTGACTGACAATTCAGACAATTGTTTGGTCAAGTTCCATAGGGCATTATCATATTTATCATTTGCAAGATCTTGTTGAGGAGACTTGTTAATTACAGGTTGGGTATACAAAGGTGCATTTGAATTTCGCACATATGGTGCATCCGTGACATAATAATGATTACTCTCAGTGATGGGGAAAGTTCCCGAACGCGGGGGAATAGGATTGTTGGAATAAGTGTTGTCAGTGTATAGGACCAACTCATTTTCCAACCTACATTCCTCCCAAGTTTTTGCTCTGGCATAAGCTTGAGCAAATGTAGCAGTGGTTCCTTCCTTAACATAAGTTCTCAACTCCAATGGGTACAAACCCCCTATAAATATACTCATAAGGAAATCATCTGGGATCTGATGATTACCCATACGCTGCAAGATATCTTGCATTCTGCCATAATAGTTATCAACTCTCTCGTTGATACCCATTCTAACAGTGCGCAATTTTTCTTTTAGACTCGAGGCAAAGCCCAAGGGTCTAAAATAGGCTAAGAATGCAGCTTTCAATGCATTCCAATTAGCAAATGGGGGTTGTCTTAGATACCATGCAAAGGCATCTTCTTGTAATGACGCGGCGAAAACCTCTGGAAGTTTTGCAGCCGGAATATCATTGGCATGACAAGTAAGTTCAAATTTTGATACATGAGTATCAGGATCTGAACCTGGTCTCCCAAGAAAATATGGGATGTGAACTATGTTAGTAATCCTCGGGCCAACCAGTACATTAGCCATCATAATGGGAAATATTGGAGGTGGTAAGGGCGGTGTTGGTAATGGTTGTAATAGAACTGGTGTTGGTAAGACTGAAGGTGTTAAAGGGTTTTGAACTGGTTGTTCCTGTGAAGTTCCTGAGGTTGAACCAAAATATAATTGTTGTGGTTTAAGAGGTGATAATAACTCTTCTGGACCTTTATTCTCTAAAGGTATTGGTTCCTCTAGACTTGGGTTAACATCAGGATTTTCCTTGTGCAGTTTAAGGACAGACCTTAACCAACTCTTTCTCCTTTCAGCTTTCTTTCTTTGATAATCTCTAGCACGTGCACGATCCTCTCTAGCCTTATCATTGGCTGTTTTTCTTACTGAGGCTGTTTGTGCATGTGACCTTTCATGTGCGGGTTCCAGTATGGAAGCTGCATATGATCATATGTAAACTATGTCCTGTTTTGTCTATTGGATTTCACAATCCGTCTTCTTCCGTTCAAGCATAACTTTGCAAAATTCACAAAGTTCTCGCCTTGAAGTGAAGAATCGGAAAAGTCGGGTATGTGGACACTAGTACAGGGATCAAAGGGTCCATAATAAAAACGAGCTTCGTTACTAGAAAACAACCCTCCGTTCCAACAACCATAACCAAATTTGCTAATGGGGAAGCTTTCTGTTTTATGTTGGCTATAAATGAGAAACAAGAATCTCAAGTCAACTCTCAATCTGGGATATCCCTTGTTAATAATGACTTCATTAAAACCCTCACCATTATTCCATATCTTTTCCAAAATCTTTTCTTGAAGGTGAGTGGGTAAATTAAGGAAATTGGCTAGAAATCCTTTTGGATAGACTGGGTGATTGGGTCCAATATGGATTCCACATCCCCAAAATGATGCTTTATAAAAACGATATAAAGCAGTAAACAAATGTGGTCCTTTGTATAACTCACTATCCGGGGTGCTCAACTTTTGTCGGTTAAGCTCCCACGGCCACATTTTGACAATCGACACATGAGTGTAAGGGATAATACCCTCATAGGGAATCAGTTTGTGTCTCAACTGTACGGGTTGACACTTTTGATTTCCACCTTTCGACAGTTTTAGTTTTGGACTTAAGCTTATTCACCTCACAATCCCTCGAGTGGTGTCCTGAACCCTTACAAGTCCGACACACTATTTGGGGACGTAACTCTGTTTGACAAGAACTCTCAAGTTGTTTCTTTGGTTCAACTGGTGTTTCAAGGTGACATTTACAAATTCTCTTGACAATTCTCTCAACGGCTTCTTCGAAGCCTACAAGCTTTAACTCTCCCAAGGTACTCTCAGAAAGTCCAAAGGGTGTATATTTTAAAAGATAGTTAAATGAATTTCGATGACCCCTAGATTTCCATACTTGGGGTTGATCCATAAATAAGACATTTGGTTGTAACTCTAGGCATTTGGTTTTTGATACAATTCTGAATTCAAATTAATACTTTAGGATTGTGAAAAAGTTTCAGAAACAGCTATCGACTTGTTTCTTTACTTTTTGAATATCCCAAAGACTTTAATTTAAATTCCTTATTCAAAATCCAAGCCTATCAGTTTTCCTAACAAACTTATCTACCTAGACTTAAATCGACCGAAGCCTTCCCCGGCAGCGGCGCCAAAATGTAGTTAGTTTTTTAGTTAACAAACAAACCCAGGGAAACAATCAGGGAAGACTCAAAAGGTGATTCATGTAACATCTAGGTGTCTTAGATAAGACTTATTAGGGAAAACACAAGGTTAATTCACTTCAATTAGGATAAGGACTGACAATTGGCTCATGGGTAAGGGATAAAAACTTCTAAAAACCACTCCATGTCAGTGCATGCAAATGTGACAGTCTCACACCTCACGCTAATTTCCCAGGCAATAGTCTGGCAGTGAGTTCACTTTAATTGGACCAAGTGCGGTGCACAAGCATAGGCACAGCCATAGTCAATGGTCTTGCAAATGTAACCCATTTTTGTCTCTTTACCGAGGTCAAGGGCACCTCGGAATAGTCAATTGTCTTTCCTTCATTAATCTTATTTAATGTAACTTGAAAAGTCAGTGCGGTAGTCCTTTCAGGATAAACAGTCTTCTTTCATTAGATTCAAATTTAATTAGGCAGTCCGACAATTGTCTTTTTACCTGGTATCGGCCAAACGCAATCTCAACCTCTTTCCTCAAGGCAATGAGTCCAAAACCACGTATGCACGTTAACATATTCTCACATCACTCATGAACTCATTCCATCTATTTAAGATTTCAATTCGATCTCTTTAGATTCCAAAACATTCAATTTGCAGATTCATTTCAGTATTGCAATGAAGGTTAAACGATTCAATTATTAAAATTGTTAAAATTCCAAATTAGCCTTAATGTCCTTGAGGTTGTAATTCACAACAAGGGTTACCGATATAACAGTCAGCACGTCCTTGTCTCCTCCGCCACTGGATAATCTCCCGTAGACAATGGTCTCAATGCGATGTCACTTCCACTTCCATCGATAGATCGGAACAGTTTCTCCATTTACACATGGAAGACAATAGTCTTATTCCTTACTCAACTTAATTGTGCCCGGGAATCCGGTGCCACAATTCATTAAGACTTCCACATATTACAACGACAATAATCACTTTACTCGAATTAATTTGGGAAATGAAATCCTATTAAAGTCAATAGACTCGCGATGCAATTAATCTTAAAGACAATTTAGATATACGTAAAAGTATCTCTGAGGAGACGATAGTCTTTTGACTAGGTTATGCACTCAAGCAACATTGCATTATGCCTAAATACATACATATTGTCGTGCAATTCAATTAACAGTTTGCATTACAATCCAACCACAAATTCATTCTCAATAAGTCGCGTACAATAAACAACTATGCAAGCGTTGTTAACGTCCTAACATTAACCCTGCTCCTTAATGCAGAAATCACATGACTTCAAAGTATATGAAATGCAGCATGAATTACACACAGTCACCAATCAGGCTATAGTCACGGCTAAATATACTTGCAGACAATTAAACCATGCAGTCTGGAAATACAACGAGAATATATTCAATTAAACTCATACATTATGCTTTTGGGACCTAGCCTGAATGTAGGCATCGAGTTTCAACTCGGCAGTTCCGAGTTTTAATTAAATTAAATGCTGCACGTAAATCAATCAAGGCTCATAATTCCCTCGAGTTAAATTCCCATTTCAGCATCTTAGACTCACTCAATCTTGCACAGCCTCAGTCTCTCAACTTATTTACTTAATTCAGAAATTACCGAAATATACAGCTTCGTCTGTTTGAGAATTGAAACTGTTATCGAGTCAATGCGGACAATATATGTATATTTCAGATAATTGATAGCACTGGACTACTGGCCGATCTCTCAAACAATTGAATTTCAGGACTCTCTCCTGAGGGAATCACAGACTAACTCCCCATTAGCCTGCAACTTTACACTTGAACAGATTTTGCCCCCTTCAGTCCAATCACCCTGAAGATAAGACCACATTACAAGCTTCCAACAAACAATAGACTTAGCCGTACAGATATTCTCCTTCTCAGACGATTGACTTGCCAAAGAATAAACAACAATTGATACAAAGTGAGAAGGCTGATGCGATTAAGAAGTAACTCTGAAGTACATCATGCAATTAAGACTCGAAAATCAAGACTTCTGACATTCCCACTTCGTTCCAAAATCAGACAATTGCCTTCCAC
The DNA here is from genome assembly GCA_964035585.1 of Polytrichum formosum. Taxonomy (NCBI): domain Eukaryota; kingdom Viridiplantae; phylum Streptophyta; class Polytrichopsida; order Polytrichales; family Polytrichaceae; genus Polytrichum; species Polytrichum formosum. The sequence continues at coordinate 35,643,257 of OZ037938.1, forward strand.
TTCCATAAAATCTCCCGGAAGCCACTGTAATTATGACAAAAACAATCACAACAACAACAATAGACAATAGACCTTAGCATATGCGCATCCCACGCATGTGCTTACAATAAACTTAATATTCAAAAATTGAGCTCGCCAAAATTTACACACACAAGTCAGAAAGTTCATAATTACTCTCATGTGCTCTCGGCCTCTCGCCTCGAAGACATCTCCTGAATGGCCTCTTCCTCCTCCTCTTCCTCCACAAAAATTAGTTATAACCGTCTTTGTCTCTTCAAACCAGACCATAGACTTCACATGGCTTAGTTTCACATACCACAAGACAATAGCCATTTCTCACCACAAAGTTTCATCTTTTCTAGTTCATGAAGTGGCTATTCACACTTGAAAGACATTTAGACTTCAAAAATCAAAAAATTCGTACGACAATATCCCTCTCCTAAATGGAGTCCGTGCCGTTGACTCTATACTACCACTTGAACTATCACTTGTGTATTCCGTATCGCTACTATAAGAGGTCTCACTTGGTGTCTCCATACCGTACATAAGCCTTTAAGTATTAAGAAATACTTATGTGACTTATGTCAATCTCTCCCTCGCACCTTTGGTCTTTGCTTCCTTTGTCTTGCCATCGCGAGAGTGCTCCACATTCTCCATTAATTTGTGCACGTGGTTTATTTTTAAAGAGAGGATGCAAGTGTTAAAAAACACTATTCTCTATAGTCAATCTCAAATACATTTACTTGTGAAAGCCACACATAACACTAACTAGCATAATGTAACTAACTACTTGTCTATGAGCTAATTAAGTAGGCTATCTACTAAGCTCCTTCATGAACCCATCTCTTTACTTTCTAATTACATAAACCTAGCTCCTTCATAAACCCAGCTCCTTCATGAACCCAGCTCCTTAGCTTCTAACTAAACAAACCCAGCTCCTTCATAAACCCAGCTCCTTCATAAACCCAGCTCCTTCATGAACCCAGCTCCTTAGCTTCTAACTAAACAAGCCCAGGTCCTTCATAAACCCAGCTCCTTTATGAACCCAGCTCCTTAGCTTCTAACTAAACAAGCCCAGGTCCTTCATAAACCCAGCTCTTTACTTTCTAACTAAACAAACCCAGCTCCTTTATAAACCCAGCTCCTTCATAAACCCAGCTTCTTAGCTTCTAACTAAACAAACCCAGGTCCTTCATAAACCCAGCTCCTTCATGAACCCAGCTCCTTAGCTTCTAACTAAACAAGCCCAGGTCCTTCATAAACCCAGCTCTTTACTTTCTAACTAAACAAACCCAGCTCCTTTATAAACCCAGCTCCTTCATGAACCCACAACTTTGTAGTTGTAATCCCCAACTACCTCACTAATTATTCAAGCCCTTAACTAATCTTCCTACCTAATTTTCCTAATTCTACTAACAACCCCTTTCTAATCACACAATTCTTCTCTAATCCTAAAATCCTAAAATCCTAGAGAGGAGAGGGGGAGAGAGAATTTCCTAACTTCACTAAGACTAACTAATCCACACAAGTATATTTTTGCACTCATCACAACATCAAGTGCTCAACTCTTAAACATGGAACTTGCAACCACGTGTATTCAAAACATGAACTTTAAGTACCACAAATTGGAATCATGAATTAACTTTAAAATCCTCCATGTCAACACTAATTCTACCAAGAGGTCAAGCCCTCTTCAAGGCTAACAAGCCTTGGCTCTCAAACTAAAAACTAAGCACACACATGTGCTCCAATATGGCTTCCCACACCCACACTTATAACTCGTGGGGTGCCTTGGAGCACAAAGGAAAGAGAGGATGAGTGAGGGAAGAATGAGGGATTATATAGTAAGCTTGAGGGGGTGAGCACCCTCAAGGCTCACGATAAGCCCTTGAGATTTCCTCCTACTTAGTAGGCGCCAATCCTATCTTCTAAGCCTTCCTCCCTCAAATGATCAACAAGGATCCTAATTCGAACATTTAACTAGCCTTGGCTTTCTACCTACCACACTTTACCAAACTTGGGATGCTTCAACCCAAACTTAGCCTCCTTCGCTTTCCGCCGCCATAACTTTCTCCCCTTACTTTCCCAAATCGTCGCTCACCACTTAATTCAAACCACGATGCTTAACTCGTGATTTGATTGGTGCTTTGAGAATTTGCTTATCCTCCACCTTGCATTCTTCCTTGGACCTTCCCCATTAAGTGGCCATGATGAGGTGGTCCACTTGTGCGCTCCATGTGATCCTCCATTCATCCCAATTCGAATGTACTTGCCTCTTGAGTCACTTTGGTTGTCTCCATCCATTTGTACTAGCCTACTCACTAACTACTCAATCCAAGTTCTCCTTACCTATCCTCATTCACTCAAATCCTTCCGAAGGTAAAAACACAATAACAACTCACATCCTAGCCTCTTACAACATGGTACTTCTAAGACTAACATTTCACTCTTTTTATATTTTTGTGAAGTAACATGCTACTTCAAAGTGCATCAACTAACGTTTCAAGGGTCTAAGACTAAATGTGGGCACCCTTTTGGGCTCACAGCCGCCTCCCAAATTAATTAGGGTTAATCAACATCATTTAATGCAGTATTAGGTGGCTTCCTTTGGGTAATCCAAGTGGTACATTTTTGTGGGAGTGGTTCAAATAATCTCAAGGGTGGCCAACTACATATGTTGACAACAGTGACTTCTTCTTCCACTTGTGTTTCCATTGAGTGTATAGATCTTTGGGAGCTTCCAATAGTCTTAAGTTGAGATTCTTCACATTTCTAGCGGTCACAATGAAGAAAACAAGTTTTCATGAGCGTTCCCAAGTCGTAGCATTGAGTGAGCAAGGATTTTCACAACGTTTCATAGCCAACCATCTTCACATTCCTCGTAGCACAGTTGGCCACATTTTAGTTCGGTTCAGAGAAAATGGGGAGGTGTCTGATCGTCCAAGATCTGGTCTTTTGAGCATTCGGGATGAGAGGCTTGATGTGAGGACTCTCAATCAGCCGAAATTAGGGACTGCGGCAGTTGTAGGTCGTAGGTTTAGAGCTCAAGGTCTTTGTTTGTTTGATGAGACTGTCCATAGAAGTTTTCGGAGGCAAGAGCTTGGTGCTAGAGTGAAGAGGAAGACACCATTGTTGACAAAGACGCATAGGCAGAAGTGTTTACAGTGGGCGAAGGTTTCACAGAACTGTGATGTAGAAAACTGGAGTCATGTCATTTGGTCATATGAGTCCAAGTTCAATGTTTTTGGTTTAGATGGCCATCAATGGTGTTGGAGAAATCCTACAGAGCCTCTTTGTGATTGTCATGTGCAACATACAGTTAAACATGGTGGAGGTAGCATCATGGTATGGGGATGCATGAGTTGGGTAGGTGTAGGAAACCTTCACCGCATTGATGGCATTATGAATTCACAAGTTTACCTTGACATTTTACATTCGCAATTGTTGGGTACTATTGAGAGATAAGGTCTTGATGAGGCAAAGTGATTTGTCAGCATGATAATGACCCCAAGCATACATCTGGTCTTCTACAACGATGGCTAGGTCAATAGGATTTCTCTGTGATGGAGTGGCCACCACAATCTCCCGACCTAAATCCTATTGAACACTTGTGGAATGAAGTAGATATACGCTTACGATTGTTTGGTGATTCACCCAAAAGTAGAGATGACTTGTGGGAGAAGATCCAGGTTGTTTGGCAAAACATTGAAGTAACAAGGGTGGTTGATCTTCTTGCAGCTAAGGGTGGATACACACGTTGGTAGACATGTAGTTGTTGTACATATGTAGCATTTGCTACTTACTAGCTTTTCATTTCGAGTTTTCTTTGTGTTATCATGATTTCCTACTTAATCAACATAAGTTCTTGGCCAGGCTTTTTTGCATGCTTCTTTCAATTTCTTTTTACCATTTCGATTTTTTTTTCACAAATTTTTGATAACATGTTCTTGACAACTTGCATGGTATCTATGACAAATCTTGTTTATTATTTCTCACTAGTCTAAGAGCTTTTGTCCAATTTTCACGATCACAGGCAGCGGCCAAGTACTTTTGTGAGTCACTATATCTTATATAGACTATGGTGGTATCCTTGGGAAGTGCATGATGAAATTCACGTGAAGTTTGTTGTGGAAACCGACATTCTCTCCACCCACCCGTAACTTTGAGTTCAAGGTAGATGTCTATTTTTTTATAATGTAAAAGTATTCCTATTGATATTTTTTATGATGATCACAAGTAGCGATTTAGATAATAAGGGTTAAGATAGTCGGTGTTTGAATGGACATGGCTAGAAATGTAGCACGGACATCCGTTTAGGCTCAAATTTGGGTGAGTCACGAATCTCTTCTTAGTTGAACCCCAAAGAAAACTACAACAACATAGTACCTTCGTACATGCAATCAATATAGATTTTTAGGACATTAATGACACACGATTTTAACCAATTAAAAACATAAAACCTAGCCCTATTTTATATCCTTAAATAGTTTAACAACATGTGGTCTTCATTCTTTTATGCATCGTATCATAGAAGACATCCAAATTAGGGAGGCGGCAATACTTTTCCCTCCTCCATGCTCATCTTAAGGAATAGGTGTACCAAGTGTCTATCATCCCCACCATTACATACACAAGTACTATGGATTACTAGTACGCTTAAACATAATACGAAAATGATTAGTGAGACCCATATCATTGAACTATCAATAATCCCTTGGATAATGGAGAGGACATCCGAATTTAGGGTTGATGAATTAGTAGCATTACTTTCGCTTATTCGAGGTGTACTTTTCCGGTTTCTAGCTTCATCCGGATCATTACATTGTGTACACGAGTACCATGGATGTTGTGCGTCGTTGCCCATGAGTGTTGCATGGCAACCCTCAATTTTTAGGCTAAAATTTTGGGTGCCGAGGTAAACTTTTCCTATTGGGCGGGTGGATGGGTGAAATGTAGTTGGTTATTCTATAGCCTTGAGAATTGTATTTTGGTTTATTTGGTTCCAAAAAGAGTTCAAATATACCAAAATTTATTGACGGGGACGAATTGAATCAAACGTCCTTCAGTCTTATGATGGTTTATTTTTGACTCAGTTCTGATGGATTAGTTTGATCTAGATGCCATGAAGTTCAACTCCAATATTTACAATACAATATCATGTATTGTAAAAAAAATGGTTTGCATTGTTGGTGAAATACCGTGTTCTCTCGTTCTCAAATTTATGAAATTTGAACGAAGATAAGCAATAGAGAGATGAAACCGTGGGGTTGATCCTTCTTTGAGAGAACTTTTTATGAAGAGCTCTCTCTAGTTTGTTGTGCGTCGGAGCTCCGCAAGGTAGGCAGTAAACCCCACCCTGCACCAAGAGGATTCTTGAGTATGGTAGGGCCAACGGGCTCAAATTCACGTTGGATTGCCCGACGTTGCATTTTTATTTTTTTTTAATTTTGCGTCGGAGCTTGTTTTGAAAGTTAAACGAGACACCTTGGGCCTCCTCTTGCCAACCCCAACAATTTGAGGAAAACATAGGATTTAAAATAGGGCATGCTCATGGGACCTACCACCCTAAATTCTGGATTAGTCTTGCCCCCCCTCCCCCTCCCCCTCCCCCTCCCCCCTCTTAGTATGACAACACACTAGAAAACCATTTTTTCACAACCCAACACCACTCTTTGAGTATGAAAATTGAAGCGTTGAGGATGACTTGGGTGATTTTATGCATAAGCTCTCAAACTCACGTTTTATTTTAGCCAACTCACTGGGAGTTTGATGCCAAGACTCTACAAATAATTCTAATGCACGCATCGGTTCTATCTCGGTCCCACATATTTTTGGAAAGAATTCCAATCGAGAAAATGGACAGTGAGGGATATTCACATACCTACATTGATTGGGCTAGGGCGAACCGACCCATACATTGGTACCTTACCGGATGTCTAGTGATGTCACATTCGAATGAATCGGTCCTCAACCTCATAGGGGGTCTTTTTGTATTGGAGCCACTTCATCCACAATATGTAGGATGGTTGATTTTAAGTGAGTGCCACGAATCCCCAGCCGTTCGCCCTCCCAGGTAAGGTACGGATATATGGGTTGGTTCGCCCCAGCCCATTGATTGTATGCCATTAACTTGCCCCACACTAATTTATTGACATTCCACACTCTTTTGCATATTTATCACCATAGTAACAAAATGCATGCATTGCAATTTGTGTGTGGTTACTCTACAAATTAATAAAGAAAGTTAGAAATTTTTTGTAATGTGAATTTGACCCAAGGTTAATTTTGCATGGGTAAGAAGCGAACTACTCACAAAGGCAACCTAATCGCACATATCAAAGTAGTTTTCATTGGATTCGCACAACTTAAATTTTTCAACATGTGCCCACTTCTTTAGTAACTTTGGGAGAAAAGCAAAAAACAGTGATTGACCACTACTGGCACACTAGACTAGGAGTAGAATGATTATTGTATGAGCATAAAATGTCTAATTGTAAAAGTGGTGGCTTCAAAAGGATACAGTTATAGACCAAATGCAATTATAAGCTGGATGCAGTGGTTGACTAGATAGGTCATGTTTCACACCACTTGTGATCACTTTTGGGTGCCATTGAGTTAACCGTGTTGTATGCATAGTAGGATAAATTGATGCTCAAATTAGGGAGACTCAACTATACAAGGATTTGGGCAAACCAACCCATACGCTCGTTCCTTGTTGGATGCCTAAACCCTTGCCTCCAAGGAACCAATGTACGGGTTGTTTCGCCCCAACCACTATACAAGTAGGGTATTCAACTTACTTGCCTCTTTGGGAAAATCTAACTAATCATTCTTTATAGGATAAAAAATTACGAAACAACTTGCATTCCTCATCATTTCCTCTACTCCGTCTTTGCAAAATATTGCACTATTTTCAAGCTACTCTTTCTAGCCGAATTAACTTGATTTCACCGTTCTCCATTATTTTCTACCTTCCATGTGTGAAGTTGAATGTGGGGAGTTGCTGTTTACTCCAAGTTTACTGCTCATGCCGTATCTAACCGTAATTTTTTGTAACCGTTAGTAATATTTATTACCCCCGTGGCCAAAGTTCAACCGTGATGCACACAGGCTCTCAGGTGGATGGATGGATTCGTTGACAAGATTTGAGGGATTTTGACGGAATTAGTTCTAATCCAAGGATCCGATGATCTCTTTCAACGTGTCAGCTCTGCCATTGGCCCAACCAATCCCACCGGGCAGCCGGGCAGCTTCCGAGCGAGAGAGAGAGAGAAGGGTTGGGCACATGGTGTGGGCTTTCACTGCCCGGGCAGCCTTTGAAGGACCTGGGCTAAAACCATTAAAAGTTAAGAAAAACTGAATGCAACAGTAAAAATTGTTGGTGAGAGTTTTAACTTATAGTCAGGTAAAACATAGGCAATGTGTTAATTGCGTTGAGGCATATATGGTTCACGAGCTGTGATTGATGAAATTGAAGGAAAACCGATGCCACATTGACACCACTTCATTTTGTCACACCTTGGATTCATACGAGTGCCCGGGAAGTTTTTGGGCATATATAGTCGGTCAAGATCCTAGTGATTCTAAATCCAGCCGGTTACATGTTGCCAGGAGCTCTCTAAATACCCCCGACGAGCGTGGCTCGGATGCCAGGTTCGGTGGGGTTCAATTTTGTGGCCCTCCCCATTTTGGCCCCTTGGGGACTTTTTTTGGTTTTTTTTCTTCTAAATTTGGGTCCTGCGGCCTCAAATTACCCTAGGACGACCCTTATGACATCAAGTAAGGGCCCCACCAAATTAAAAAAATAGGGGGCAGGTTTTACCCCACCCCTACCACCCCCACCGAACCTGGCCTCCGAGCCACGCTCGTCGGGGGTATTTAGACAGATCCATGTTGCCATCTTCCGGTTTTGCTTTATTCAGTTGAGGTGGTATATTCTATAGATTCCTCTAAAACGATCGGGAATTCTCCTGAAATCTCCAACTTCAACCGGTTCTTTCTCAAACTCAACTAGTTCATCTGTAACTAACCGCCGGTTCTTCCCGAGCGGTGATCCAAACCCTTGTGCAACCTCCTTGGGTCCAAAGCTTTGCTCTCGACCAATAGGATCGCTCGGTTTTGGAGTTTCCTTGGTGTTGGACCCTAGTGCACAACCCACCCTTAGTAAAGCCTGGGGTCCAGCTGGATCGAGTTTGATCCAGCTGGCAGTTAAGGGAAAGTCCAGAATTTGATCAACATGCCACATCACCGGCTGCTATCTATCTACCTCTCAACAAGTATAAGTTAGGTGGGGATACCTACCTTCTTAACTTGCTTGCTTATTTACTTATATACTTGTGCAGTGTCCGGGGAGATTTTTGGGCATAACTTAATCGGTCGAGATCCTAATGTTTCCAACCGGTTACACGTTGACATCTTTCGATTTTTTTTAAATTTATTGGAATGAGATAATTCTCTAATTTATTTTAAAATGATAAGTAATTTTCTTGAAGTTTTGAACTGCAACCAGTTATTTCTCAAATGCAATTAGTTCGTCTATAATCCTATCAACGTGGGTGGAATATTAGTGTGGAAACAATCAGTGTGAGCCACACTCATTTCTAGTCAAGGTGGAATTAAGGTGGGTCCAAAACCCCAAATCTTCATGAAGACTTCCGCCCAACACATTGATTATTAGTCATAGGACAAAAGTACACAAAATCAAATAATCACCCACATTTATTTTCTACTAGAAATTTAGCATGGGTTAGAAATGAATGTGGCCCACATTCATTCTCATTATGAAAACTAGCATGGGCTCTAGAAAGTTATTGTGACCCACACTAATAGGACTATTTAGTGTAGCAATCGGTTCTCCCTGTTCATTGTACATACTTGTGGTCCACATTGCCAAACTTTGTATGGTTGAGTTCAAAGTGGTGAAGTTGAACCCATGAACTAGCTTGCTTTGGTTCCAATTGGAGAGATTGGAGCCGTGGTTCTCACTCGGCAATTTGTGAACATATATATATATATATATATATATATATATATATATGATCATAGCACCACCAACTCGGACGAGAGCTACATAGTTAGGCAAGGTTCACACTAGCATGTATTTTTCCCCACGCATTGGTGGTAAAGTTATTGTAATGCTAATTGGATCATGTTGGTGACCATCGTAGGTATTAAGTGCAATTGAACATATTGTTTTTGTAATAGCATGCGCACATTAGGACCAACAACTAGTCCACAGTAGTGGGAAAGCTTCCATCTTAATAAGAGTTGGTGTCTTGTATGCAACAAAGTGGATGGGCGAAACTACAATGCATTACATCCAAAGAGGTTATTAGGAGTAGGACGAATAAAATCCTTACAAGTAGCGGTAAGTTTCGGAAAGAGATGAACTTCCCTAAGAGGGGCTCCTCATGTTGTCAAGAAGCAGCGACTGGCCCTAGTGTGGGCATGCTGCAAGTTAACATCATGTTGGTAAGTTGTATGTTGAATTCATGTCCTTATTGTTGATAATTGAGGACATGGGGAGGGGGAGGGTTGGAGGGTTAGTTGCATTTGAGGATGAGTTACGTTTGTATACACTTCAAACCCCCTATACACTTCTATTAGAAATAAGTTTTCATCACTATTTGAGAATGTAGTAGTAGGCAGTCTTGAGTCTTTCTTTCAATCGGATCATCAAGTTGACATTAGTCTCTATCTCACGGAGGCGATCGCACTCCGCCACTCTAGGGAATTAGCTGATTTGGAACCATCATGATGTACTTTTAGTTCCATAGTCTTTTTGGCTTCCATTAGTCTTCATTTCATTCCATTTCAATGGCATGAAGGATCAACCTCCCATCATGAGGAGGCATTGTTGCTTTGAAGTGTCTACCCCGCTTGTTTGGGAGTGCCACATAATTCCAACAATTATAGTAGCAATGACATGGCATGCCCACATGTCAAAACATTAGCTCCAAGAAGCATAAGGTTTGTGAGTGTTATTCGGTTTGTTTTTTCTTGTTCTCCGTCTTCTATCAATTGATGAGATTTGTGTCTTCAAGTTTGTATTGCTTTAGCAAATCTACGATGAATCATCAACGAAAACCAAATTGAAACTCAAATCTCTCATGCTTTATCAAAGTGTATGTCTGTTTATTCCCAAACCAAATACACAAGTCTTGGACCCAATTTTGCCAATTCACTATCGAGTGTGGAGTAGTTTATAAAATATGAAGATGTAGTCCATATCTCTTTTCAACATGTGTCTTTATGGTGTTTGTTCTTTGGTCCTCACCTAACCACGCACACCAATCAAATATAGGTGTCCGATGCAGAAAAATAATTGAATATCACTCGTGTACCTCATATCCATCGAAACATCACTCTAAAACCATGTCCACACTAGGACCAACGACTAGCCCACACCACTGGGAGAGTTTTATCTTGATAGGAGTTATGGTCTTGTATGCACTGGCAAAACTGCAATACATTACAACCAATGACGTTATTAATGAATCGGACGACAAATCTTATTGCTAGCACTAAATTCCGAATATCACTCGCGTACATGTCTCATATCCAATGAAACATCGCTCTAATACCATGTCCACACTAGGACCAACGACTGGCCCACACCACCGGGAGAGCTTTCATCTTGATAGGAGTTTTGGTCTTGTATGCATTGGCGAAATTGCAATACATTACAATCGATGAGTTTATTATGAATAGGACAAAAAATCCTTATTACTAGCACTAAATTCCGAATATCACTCGCGTACATGCCTCATATCCAACGAAATATCGCTCTAATACCATGTCCACACTAGGGCCAACGACTAGCCCATACCACCGAGAGAGTTTTCATCTTGATAGGAGTTCTAATCTTATCTGCACTGACAAAATTACAATACATTACATCCAATGAGGTTATTATGAATAAGACAAAAATCCCTTAATACTAGCACTAAATTTTGGAAAAAGATGCACTTCCCCTATCAAGAGGAACTCCTCCTGTTGCCTGGGACCAACAACTAGCCTTGGTGTGGGCATGGTATAAGTTATAAAGCCCGTTTCACCCATGTTTGCGCTTTTTGAGCATGGAGAACTTTTGGAAGTTGAGAAAACTAGGTAGCAAATCATGATCACCGTGGCCTTTTCACTCTTAACAAATTAATGCAAAAAGAAAAAGAAAAAGAAATTGTGATCAAAATCCAAGGTGACAACATGAGACTATGACAAGATGTTCCTTTGGAGTTTTGGCCGGAGGTGCTTGGATATGTTCAAACATTCAGTACTAGGGACCCAAGGACATCAATCGGAAAGAGGACTAGGTACGTACACTATTTATTGTAGTTTAGTGTCATATCATATTTTATGTCGCTTGTGGTAACTTCTCTAAATGACATTTCTTATGAATAAGTTTACAAGTATTGTCATCCCAACTTACTTTTAGTTCATCCACTTTTAGTTCATCCACTTTTAGTTTGGCATATTCTGCATCCTAATGTTCATGTGATGAAATGTTGTCTTGGATGATTGATATTCGGATGAAATATTGCTTCATGAGTGACAATACGTGCAACATTCATAACATTATTAAGCAGAGTGTGTTCGTTCATGTGGACCCCTAGAATATAACATGAGATGTCACAACTAGTGCACATTCAGACTGAAGTTGCACTAGCTATGACATCCATGGTTATATTCGCGGACCCCACATGAACACTGCTTAATGATGTTATGTTGTAAATCTATATCGTCTATATATTTTTCTTACAAGGAATGACAAATAATGTGAGGTTTACATTTAGTGTTGGTGACGCTACACGGGCGGTTTACGATTAGTATTGAGCAAAGACAAATAGAATTGGTGACACTAAATATGATATTTTGGTGCAGCATAAACATTGACAAAATACATCGGGGTGGCTTGGATCCAATCTTGAGAATAAAGTAATATCCTTTAAGAGGTGTTTTGGACCCCAAGATTCTTGGACCCATACCCTTATGTAAACCACCCTTAATTGACTACATGCAATGAACTTGGGAATTAGGTTAACATACATTTTGCAACCATGTTTTACTTCATCGATGTTCAATCCAATTAGCTCTTAGCCATGTTGCCTGAAAAAATTACGAGGGTGTTTTCCAAATCATGTGTTAATGACAACTTATGCATGACGAGGTTAGCACATGAAGTATTGTGTTTAGTGTCATATGGCATTTTTATATCAATTTCTGATGACACTTCTTATTAACTAAGTTTACAAGTGTTGTCATCCCATCTTAGTATATTCTGCATCCTAACTTTTCTGCAATGAAATATTGTCATGGATGATTGACATTTGGATGAAAAACACTTAACAAGTGACAGTAATTACAACATTGTAAACTCTATAATGCCAAATCTTTTTAACAAGGAATGTCTAGTAATGCTAGCTTTACATTTAGACCTGGTTTTACATTTTGAAATGACATAACATTATTCAAATCCATAATAATCTTATGTGGGACTGACAATATTCCACAAATATTCCCAAATATTCCCACATTTAGTTTGAATGTGGGGAATATTCCGTGAAATATTGTCAGTCCCACAAAACATTGTTATGGAACCGTATAATGTTATGGGGCCATTGTTGGATTCAAAAGTGATAATTTTGTGAACATGGTATGTATGTATCTTCATGCTTAGGGCAGGGTCCGGGTCCAAAAAGCCTTTTAAATGCATCTTATGTTTGGACTCCAAATTGGACAGAAGCTTGAAGATTGGTCTCTCAAACTAGAGTGAGCATATTTGGTTGGAAAGCGGCGCCACATTAGCGCCACTCCATTTTTTCCACGCTTTGGACTCAGACCCTAACTTGAACTCTTTGTATTTTTATTTTTATCTTTATTTATTTTTTATTTTCCCTCCCGACCAACAAGATCGCTTTATTTTGGAGTTTTCGATCTACTATCCTCATGTAAACCGACCCCCAACGTTTTTCGGAACTGAACTTTACAAGTAAAAAAGTTAGTCTCAAACATCTCGGTTTCAAAACAATTGCATTGTTAAATTGACATGCCCAATCTAAACCCCTCATAGATCGCCGGTACCAATATTTACAAGCACATTGTTTGTTCATAACCATGTACCACTTCTACCATAGGTGATAGACAACTACTTTGATGTCGAAATATTAACCTTTTTAAGATGACACATGGAATGTTATAGAGGTTTCGACTCATAAAAGCTTTTATGAAACATGACACTTCGCTCGACAATTGAATTAATTTCTTGATGTCAAACGTACTCAATGATCATCACGTAGCTAGCTAGGATTCATGCCGGCCCAAATTGGAACCACTAAACACTTGGGATGGAGCCTAGTACACTCTAAACTCCATAGTATCACACTTGTGGCAACCAAAGTGCACGTGATATTACGGAGTTCTGTAGTGTTAACATGGATGCGTGATAATAGGGAATTAGTGTAGCATGTGACACTATGGAATAACACAAAGTGCAACATATTAAATGGTGTGATGTGGTCCACTCCGCTTCGCCTTCCTGGGCGATGTGGCGGATGCATGCACCAACAATCAACAAGTGGCATAAGAAGAAGAAGAAGAAGAATAAGAACAAGAAGGTGACACTCCACATATTGACACATGGCACAATGCAAGGGTGTGGGTTGACTTCTTTGGTGGTTTGCATTAATGACAAAATTCGTGATATAAGGGAGAGAAAGGTGACAATAAGGAGTGAGATTTGAACTAGGAACATCCTTTCCCTAGGGTTTCGGGATATTAGAGAGTGAGTGACATTATGGGGGTTGATATTACGGAGTTTAGGGTGTATTTGTAAATACATTTTTCGAAAAGCGAAAAACACTTAAAAGTACAATCGTGTGTAAAGTGGCTCAAGACGCAAGTTCATAATGGTACATGTGGAAGAAGATGAGGCTCCCCAAATTCAAACTCCACTGCTTGCATAGAGCCCCTCTCCTCTCACCAGAGGCCAATTCTTCCTGACCGCTCGGCCCCCTATAACGTTGACCGGGCACGTAACTCTACTCTAGCAGAGAGTTACCCCTAGTTAGCTTATTTACCGCGATATATTTACCGGCCGTTTTCACGACGACGAGCTTCAGATGCCCGCAGAGTTTACCACGGGGAGGGTAACAAATTTGAACCCCCAGACGAGGCAGGTCGGTAAGGGGTAAGTTACTCGGAAACAAACCACCCGTCTTCCGCGGTAAAAAAATTAAGGAGGTGCGAGCGAGCGTGTGGGCGGGCGGGGCGCAACTGGAGCTCTAACTCGACGTGGGGAATGTAGGTGGCGACGACGATGATGGTGATGATGTGCATTTCCCCGGTCGCCGATCCCGCCTGCGGTTTTCCCTCACACGCGAATCCCATCCTTCCCCGAATCGATCACCCTCGTCGTCGCTGTCCTCTTGTACGCCGCTGCGTTGGCATTCAATCGTGTGCAAACGGTTTCCAAGGAGGTGCAGGCTTCTGGCTGTTGTGATTCAGCAGCAGAAGGAACTCCACTTGGAGGAGAGAGTGAGAGACTATCGTGAGGGGGGGGGGGGGGGAGCTTTGAGCTTTTAGTCCGAAAACATTGCGTTTCTTGGAGTTGTCTGGTAGCCGACAAGTCGTGTCTCATAGCCGACAGGTCGTGTCCGCCGCTTCAGTACCCGTTGCGTGTGACAGTCCGCGGTACTCTAGCTTATTAACTTAGCTTACTTTATATCACACCACGTAGTGTTGTTGCATGACAGTTTTTTTTTCCTCTAGAGTGTTTTTTGAATTGCTTCTTGATGATTCTTGAGGTTTGAGTTGGAGGTCCAAGAAGGAGGGAGAGAGGTTGTTTCTCGCCATCGCTTATTTCTTACTTATTGAGCGTGGTGTGGCGAGGTGGAATTTTCTTGAACGTGTTTTTCATAAGTGTGAGGCGGTCGAAGTGCTTCTTGATTCTTGAGGTTGAGAGTTGGAGGTCGGGAAGGAGGGAGGAGAGAGGTTGTTTCTCGCCATTGCTTATTAGTTACTTGTTATATGTAGTGTGGCGGGGTAGAATTGTTTTTAAAGTGTTTTTTTGGATAAGTGTGAGGCGATCAAAGTGCTTCTTGATTCTTGAGGTCGAGTTGGAGGTTCGGGAGGCTCGTCATCGCTGGCTGCGAGGGTCAGATTGAGCTTCAGTGAGAAGAAGGTGTGTATAACTCAGACCTTCTCCCCTTCGTTATATAGAATTTGGAGCCTAGGATATCGGTGGATTTGGATCGGCTTGACTTGATGCGAGCGTAGGTTGCGATGAAGAGAACGTTTACTGTCTCGAACGCGCAGTCGACACTTAAAAAGAAGTGTAACTCGGTTTCTTCGCAATGTAATTTTGAGCAGACGAGTGTACAACGAGTGTTAGCAAGTCGGATAGGTAGGTAATCGAGCTTACGCAAAGCGGCTCAATAATTGCCTCGGGAATCGGAATTGCCTGGAGCCGCGAAAAGTCAAACCTCTTTCTGCATCTTTGTACTCATTGAGGCAGAGCTCTTTTCCTTTGCGACGATGTCCCTCTCTCTCCTTGTCTCTCCAGAGCCTGATAATGCAAAGGAGGTCGGAGCAGTACAGATTCTGCACTTTGTGTCAAAATGAAGGACTGCCTATCTTTTCTCTGTTTCCACTGTTGTTCCCCCGTTTGCCAGGGAAAAAACGATGACATGTACAAGGATGGCGATGGACTACGAGCATTATTGCCGGAGAGCTCTACCTGTCTGTTCGCCGCGAAACACTGTGTTAGTAAGAACACATCATGTCTATGAATGACACATCCTCGAGTGTGCTGTCACCAGAATTTAAGGCCATCGCCCCGAACCTTCAAGATTTTTAGGATTCATAGCCACAGAGCAGCAGATTGTATTGCAACCTCTACTTCGTGGCAACATTATGGCGATCAGAGCAAAGCTCGTTTGCATTGTTCAGTGATATTCTATCCCTGACCAAGTATGTGTAATAAAATACAATTTGTAGTCATGCTCGCACACTTTGCACCTAGTACTTGAAGTTCGAGTTATTTAAGTCGGAAACTTCTCGGGGATTTTTGAAATTGCAACGAACTTCAAAGGAGTCGTTCGCATCCATTGCAAAAGTTGGATGTCCTACGTGTAGTTATTTTCTTGATAGGCTGGGATGGATGTGCTCAGTAAGGGGCACGATTTCACTGATCAATCAGCGGGCAAGATGGAAAAAAACAGGTCTGATTGATTGTTCACGTGATTGTCTCCAAGAACTTAATCCTTAACTTTCTTGACGCACTCCTTATAGTTCCCTACCTTTGGTTGCGAGTGCAAGTGGAGAGCCAGCGGAGGGTCAAAATTCTCCACATCCTTTTAAATTTACTCCTTTCATTTTGCACGTTGCGTGAGCCTGCCTCCTATTGGAGCTTCTTGATGACGAATAGGCTGAGATTTCAGCTCCCTTATCTCGCTGCGGCTGCTGTCACCACGATGGTATGTGTCCACTCTAGGCACCATAAGTACATGTAAAGAAAAGAATCGAAGCTACGATTATCCTTCCTTAGGGCCGAAAGAGGAACTCCTGCATCTCTCGTGAGCATTGAAGAGGAGATTCGACTTTAAGATCGAAGTTTGTTTTCTGTGCGAAGTATAAGGGCAAAGAGTGCCTGTGGTAAAGAGATTGACACGATTGTTGCTTTAGGTCCCGTTTTGGTGACGATTTTTATAGCCAGTGATTAGAGACTATTCGTTACACAAGTGTTTGAAGTATGTAATTGTGTATGTTGGAGCAGAATACTCATGGCGTCGTGGAGCTCATGAGGAGGCTCTCAATTACATAACCAGGCATTGTGCCAGGTTTGCCCGTTCTCCTTTACAGCAATGCATTATAGACTTTGGTGTTAGAGCCCCTTACGTTATCAATTTTGCCGTCACCACCCGTTGTTAGCCGTCCCTTGTTTAACCTTCTTGCTAGCCTTTTGTTGTTTGGAGGGAGGTGTACCTACGACAAAATGTCTAATGCAGAGGTTCATATCTGCGCTTTTCTTAAACTGTCATTTCTCTGTCATTTGCAGAACCTATGTAAGTGCATCAATGCCGGACAGCGAGCGTGCTGTGCTAGTGGCTCCGTCATCACCAGTTCCTACCATCGATGGTTGTCAGGTAGACAATTCTCCTTCATTGATGCTTCGTCCTTCTCAGAAATGCACAGCTATCCTAGAAGGAAGGAAGGTTTGGTTTGAAGCTGGGGTTCTGACTCGTTAAGTCCATGTCTACTTAATTGTTATCGATATCTTATCCTTGGGAGTTGGTTTCTTTGATTCTGAAATTGTCCGATGACATAGCGTTCATTGTTCAACTATTAGGACACTTTTGAGAAAGTTCGGTTGTTATGAACAGCATGATGAATATCGATACTTACAATTTGATTATTTATTTATCTTTTCTCTGCAGATTGAGCAATTTTGTATTCTGACCAACGAGGATGAGGTTGTACCGAAGCTTCACGATCACAGACTTGCCTTGGAGCAAGAGGTAATGTAAAATCTTTACCTCAAAGTCAAGATTTTTGTGTTCTGAACATACCAGTCATTCGTAGCTGAAAACATTTTGTCTTCACAGTTGCCTATTTGTTCTTCTTCCTAGAGATTCTTCTTTAGTACGTTCTCAACTTGTCTCTATGTACGTTCAGGTGGCCAACTTAAAGGAGAAATTAGCCCATGAGATCAAGTTGCGGGAAGCTCTCAAGGGTGGCCTTCAGAGAACGCCAGGCACCCTGCCCAAAATCCCTGGATATGTTCCTGCAAAGGTATGTCCTCTTTATTCGGACATTTCCTCTCCACATAAATGATGTTTTCTTGAGTTTCCTCAGTGCGTTCTCCATATGCTCCAGTGGGGTCGGTTACTTACATTTGTTACTGTGATTTGCAGATGAGAAAGTTGCTGTTCGACGTTGCGGTTCTGGAAGAAGAGGTCACCTTCCTTGAAAAGCATACAGTCTATCTTCAGGAGGAGCTTGAAGAGAAAAAGGGTTCAGAATCTCCGAGGACACAGCGCTATGATCGGGAACGATCTAGTTCAAACAGGCCCCAGAGTTTGAGGATCGACATCCCAGAATTTTCCGAGCCATCTGTGTCAGCACAATCCTCCGAGCCTGTGACTCCAATGACAGCGGCCGGGACATCTACGATGATTCCTCCGTTACGCAATTGGGGAGGTTCTACAGCTTCTTCTCCTTCGCCCAGGCATGATGGACATGTGCCTCTTCCGCTGCCCGCACCTCCAGCAATTACGTTACCTGTTCCAATGCCTTCCCCTTCTCCTGTGCATACCGATGAGCCAAATGGCGTGCCTAACCCAACATTGAACAGGAAACGGGTCATCCGCAGAGGTTCGTCCTCCTCGGAGTCGATATCTACGGACTTCGGTGAACAGAGGAATGCAGTTGGGAAACCTTCCAAGAAGAAGCCACATCACAAAAAGTCTGCATCCTTATCATCCAGCTCGAAGGTCGAAATTGATGGTGATCTTGGTTCTTGCAGACCTTCTCCAATTAGAAAGCACGTGGACAAAGAAGACGTCTACCGCAGGCTCTCTATCCCTAAAAATGGGGGTTACCTTCGAGCCTCTCCACTTCCCTCCCCCCCTGAGAAATTCGAGATCCCAGGATATGATACTCTCAGACGGTCTACAAGTTTAAAGGATTTTGAAGGCAAATATTCCCTTCTTACAGACCCATCCCCATCCGGAATGGTAGATGGTAGGGGGAAAGCGTCTCTTCGACGTCCTTTTAGCAAGGAGAGTCATGGACGTTCTCCACCTGTTGCGTCTCCGCAGTTTGAGAATACTGGAGCTCGTTTCTTACGACGCTCTTATAGCAGCAAAGAGTCACAGGCAGGAAGTTCACCGGGTTCAAATCCATCTCCAGTATTCGAAGATAAGGGTATAGCGTCCATTAAGCGCACTGTGTCAAGTACAAGGCCAGCAGAATCCTTGCAAAGGAAGTTGGAAAAGAATGGTAGCTTCTCTTTTTCCCCTACCCCAGATAAAAAGGAGAATCATGACTGCCTTGTGACACCCTTCAAGCTTCCTCCCACTATGGAAAAAGAAAACCTCACGACAACGACCACCACAAAGGATGAGCGACAAAGGACACATGACCTGGTTATCTCCAAGTCACTCCCTCGTATCAAGTTGACCAAGGTGGCCAGCAAGGTTCCTACTAGGACATTGTTCAGTGGGAAGGAAGGCTTGCAGCAGCATCTACTGTTTGGGAATGATGGTGAGAAGAACAACTTTGCAGAGAATGCGAAACTCTATGTCCTAGCGAATACAAAGACCAACTTCCCAGGTACACCAACGAAGCAGGGGTTCAAAGTAAGACCAGTTCAAGTACAGAAGTCCATCTCTAAGGTCGGAGATAAGCAATCAAACTCTTTGAAGTTGGAGAGAAAAGTTCCTGCATCAACAGACAAACTTAGTCAAAGCAGATTTCACAATGATGAAGAGGTAAAATTTACCGCGTCTTCCATTCCACTTCAGCTCTACCCTAGAGTATTATGACATGAATGCGGTTTCCAGAAAGTCCGACTTTCTTGATGACCAGCTTCTTTAGAGTATACTCTCTTTCATGAACTGTCACTCAAGCTCTTGTTAACTATGGGAACCATTTTGTAATGCCAGGATGACAAGGTGGGTATGGCCTGTGGTCCCATAGCGGATGCTGCTTGGTTATCAGAAGACTTGGCTAGATTACTTGGTTCAGTGTGCAGTAGAATTCGTTGGCATTCCTCAGCAGCAGATGCGGTGACCACTCGCATGCTTGTCAAGCGTCCTCTTCCTTTGCTTGGAAATTCTCAGAAGGTTCCGCAGTTTCAAAGAAGTCAAAGTTTTGACATCAAAAGCAGCGGGGGCCTGAAATTGCTGCAAGATTATTGCTCAGACGACATGGACATGTCGGATACTTATGATATGTACAAAAACCGTAGAGCTGAAGATGTAGGCCCCCACCGACACTATTACAAAGCTGTCAAGTTGCCACTTGAACAGAAACTGAAGTAAGTATTATTTGTGCTTATCATTACGATTCCAATTCTCTGCTCACATGGACAATGTCTTCAGTGAGTTATGTGCAGATACTTTCAGAAACTCACTGTTTGTATCTTTGGATATTTGCAGGACCTGAAGTATCTAGTGCAATACGAATGGGAAGGAGTCCTGTCTTTTAGACAACCCGTGTAATTCTCTGGTTGATTTCAATGTATTTGAAGCACCTGTATGATTTCAGAAAGGAAGGATAATTCGCCTCCACTGGGATGTGGGACATTCTGCATGGCAAAGCAGAATGCTCGGAAATTGAGGTCCTCTTTTGTGACAACATAGAACAGATATAGAGAGGTTTTCCTTGTCCATAATAGTGAATGGCACATAAAGTGGTTGATGATGGGGTGGCCACCTGTGAGAGTTTCTTGCTGTTAAGAGAGGACGATTAGACCCCAATTACAACCAAGAACCAGGGTTCAACTGTTCTCCACTGAAGACTACAGACTTACAAGTCAAAGGTGCTGTACGAGATGAAGTGACACAAGGTTTCGACTTCTCCTGGAATGGGCTCAACCCCCATGAGTCATTGATATCAACTCTTGAAACAGCATGTCAAATCCTTCTACTGAGGTTTGTCATCACGGTCTTTCTGCTGCAGATACTCCGGAGGAAAACAGGAACATAAGAATTCAATTTACCTTAGTTCGAATAAATTGACTTGTTAGCTTAATTAACTTAAAATTTCTAACCAAGATCTCCTAGATTCAGCTAACTTATCTTGACACTCGACAATTATGAAATTGGACTGAATTTTTAAGTTTGTCGGTACTGCATGTACTCTGGAGTGACCTAACTTGCATTTGCTTATTTCTGAAACTTCTGTGAATTTGTTTCTGAAATTCTGTGAAACATTGATTGTAAATGTGTACAGGGTGTTGCCTGACGGAGGAGGTTGTTGATTCACTACATGCAACTGTGTCATGGAGTTTTTATCACGGCATCGTTTCTCAATCGATGGCCACAAGTTGCTGCGCCCCCCAGGTCTGCCAAAGTTGCAAAACATGCTTTTATGTTTACTAGTTCCCCGCAGCCTGTGTTGTAATTGCCACTTGAAGTTCCTTGGCTCCCTATCAAATATCCCATACCAAACTTGTACCATATTCTTTATTCCAGTTTAAATTTCAAAGAGGGGCTGCCAGATCTGTTTGGTACAACAATTTTTTGAGACTACTATAGTTTTTAAAACCACTTTTTATGTGAGTGAAGTTGCTACTTGACCACTATGTTGGTTTCAAATCAGATTTGTTTCAGTGTCAGGAACCTGTATACGAATTTCAGCTTAGAACAGATCTCATAGACAGCTGCTTAAATAGTTTCAGCTATTGTGATCCTAACACCGAGTTTCCTACGTGTTGGGGACATGTGTGCTAATATTCTAGACAGGAACACTTTGCGCTTTCTTGTGTGGTGTCATTATTCACTTTTATAACTTCATTTTGACACATTCATGTAAAATTGTCATAATGTTGTAAACAAGTTAGAAATGAAGCATTAGAGTTAACAGGAAATAAACTGGGGAAATTGAGGAAATTTAAGGTAGATTCTCTCATTTTGAGTGGAATTAAAAAGTCTTGGAGGGCTTCTTAGAGCAATGAACAGGGAAAACTGACCGCTTGTTACAGATGAACCAGTTGCATTTGAGATATAACCGGTTGAAGTTCAAGACTTCAGGAAATTACTGATCATTATAGAGGAAATTATAGAACATACAGTACCTCAATTTAATAAAGAAAAACTGAAAGATCACAACATGTAACCGGTTTGACTTGGAAACACCAGAATTTTGACCAATGATACCCAAAAGTCTCCCCGGACACTATCTTAGAGTTTTAGGAGGGTTTTAGGTGCTGATATTTTTCATCTTCATATAATTAAGAATTCTTCCATTCCCTTTGCCACCTACGTATATGCACATGTCTCATCTAGGCACTTTTTGTTCTTTGCACTATATGTGTATTTTCCAAATAGAAGCAAATTGAAAGATGAACTCAAAAGCTTCATCAAGCTTTTGCAACCTCCGAATAGAAGTAGATGGAGTTTCAAGCCTAGTGTTTTTTAGGTCATTGACACATGTCTGGGAAGTGGTGAATATGGGAGATTCCTTCAGGAACGGGAATTTTGAAACCTCACATAGGAAGTTTGTTGGAAGAATTTTCTTTGATTCTTATAAGGAAATCTCCTTATAAAAAGGTGTGGTTAGCACACACAAAGTCGTCCCAAGAAGCCATTGGATCTTTACAACAAGATTGTGAACTTCTTCATTCAAATGAAGCAAGTGAGAGGTTCATGTCTTGCTCAATTTTTTTCAATAGCCTTCCAAATGCGATATTACTCATCACGTTTCACTTGACCATTTTTTTGATGCAATGAACATTCTTGGAATTGTATGAAGTGGTACATGTTTCTTGTATGAATCTTGCGCAAATGAAGTGAAAGATGAGCCTATCTTGCTCAAAATTTCCAGAGCTTTTCAACGAGCTATTATATACAACTATATACCATCCGATTCTCAAAGATGCAGTCAAAGATCGTTCCAAGGATCATTCAAATTTGCGATTGAAAGGATGCTGAGAACCTTTACAAACTTTCCATGACATCATCCCCTAGGGTTTCGAATTTTTTATTTAGGGAGAGGTCTGATTTAAGGGCACCCCCTCTCGCTACTAAGAAACTCAGGTCCCAAATGTCCTAGCACCAAAATTACAACTTTTTGATAACACTTCATTTCTACTTCCCAAACATGTTATATTATCAAGGGACAAAGCTCCATCATATTATTATCAAGTACACGATAGAATATTATATGAGGTGCAGGGATGCGTGAAAGATCATTGACCCACTAATATGGTATGTGACTTAAGTGTAGACACTTCCAACTCCACAATTTTTTTGGTGTTGTTGGATCAGATCGAAAAATTGTCTCATCCGATTAGCGATTGTAAGTGTGACGATTGTCATTTCAAGTTTCAATATCGAAGTTGAGATGCAAAAGCTCGAAGAGAGCAAAACGAAAAATTCTCATTTTCTTTACTGTTGGTGACACTGCAAGGACGGTTTACAATCCGTATTGAGCACTAAATACAATAGTTTAGTGTAGCCAGTTGGTGTTCCCCGTTCACTGATTAGGCCTTCGTACCTTATTGTATTTCTAAACTTGGTCGCTTAGTCTTAGACCGAGTCAAGTCTTGCACGGATGGCAGTGCCAGCCTAAAATCCCTCCATGCAAGGGCTTGAAGTTTGGGCCGTTCAAGAGGACGGTGGCCTTTCGCCAGACGTGGCTTATCAAGATTGTCCTTAATGAATTTGACTCCGTTTGTTGTGTCAAAGGCCTTATTGTTACTCGCAGCAATTTAGTGGTTACTGGGAATGTTCGACCCCGGATGGGTATTTGTTTCTTGAGGCCCCTCAGTTTCGTTGTTTCTCTCGAGGTGGTTGTACTTTTCCCTTGCAATTGAATTTTGGTTCAATTTGAACCAAAAAAAGAAGGAAGAGGATGGCGACGTCCCGTAGGTTTGTGAACTTCATAGTGGACATGCATATTACTGAAGTTCGAGTATGTTGAAAAATCACCTCTACATATTGACCTCTACCTCTCAATAGTGGACCCCCTTTCCTTGACGTCCCATTAGAAATTAGAGTAAGAGATTTGAATAGGGGGCCACATCATTTGAAAGATGACAACATACAATCTAACAAAATTAAGTGAATTTTGTCCTCCCTCTTCTACTTAGAGAGAAGGCTTGAGCACATGGTCCAAAAATGGCCGCTTGGGAGGCTAGGCAACCATTTGGGCGGCGGTAGTGTGCAACCTAATTCATGTTGCAGCCCAAGTAGGCCACCGCACAAGCTCTAGACTGTAGTAAAAATGCAACATGCATTTTATTCCAATGTAGTAAACACATTGCATGTGTTTTATCCTTCATAAAAAATAGATGTTTTAGTCATGATTTTTTTATATTGTAGCGTTTAGATTTTTACCTTTTTTACTGTTGTAGCCCACATCCTTCAAGGGCCACCTGGGTTGTGGAAACCCAAGAGAGAGAGAGAGAGAGAGAGAGATTTGTGTTGGTGTAAATGAGGGACACTTCGCCTTGGTGATGGTCATGAGCTCATATGTGAACCCAAAATGGATTTACGGAGCATGCCTAGAGGACAAGTGCCCTCTCCTACTTAATTTTCTCCTTCTCTCTCTCTCTCTCCCCTCCCTTCTATTTTATATCTTCTATGGGTCTTCTCTAGTCTTTATATATATTGTATTCATGGGGAATGCTATTTCATGAGTAGGCTCATGTTTTAGGTGTTCCATCTTTGTAAAGTAGGGTCCCATTACCATGGATCATGTAGACAAAAGATTTACTTGTAAACTTGCCCGAGAGATGGATAATTTTTTATTCTTATGGGCTGTCCAAGCTGCCCGAAGAAAAAAAAATGGAGAATGAACCTTGAAAATGAACTACACAATAAATTGTTTGAATACATTGTTACAATAAATATTGGGGATTGTTAAAACAACCACATTCAATATGTAAAGTGGATTAGGCTCTGACTTGTCATTCAAGTTGACCAAGTTATTAATTCTAACACAAATATAATACCTTGCTCCTCTTCATGTGTGCGATGAAAAATCAAAATTTGACAGATCATGTGACTGCATGATGCGTCTATGTGTCGTTTTAACAAACTACATGGTCGATTTAACAATTCCCTATATTAAACCACATTAATAAACTTATAACTTCCTTTATGCATTCAAATAATAACCATAGTAAAATAATAATTATTGCATGTTTTTAATGTGATAATGATAATTGATAATAATGTGGGCGGTGAATATATAGTGGGGGCCAAGTCCAAACTAGGTGGTCGTAAGCACGTGTGGCATAAGAGTACCCAAAACAAAAGGGAATAAAAAGGAGTTCCATGCTTGGGAGACCAACCCTCAGTATACATAACTTGCACTTGAGCCAAACCCCTGAAATTCATGGCAGACATCTGCCATAAATCCTAGACCAAATTGAAGAGTAGAGCCAAAGCAAAGAAGAAGGGGGAATAAGATAAAAACAAATTTGAAAGCATGGTCCTCAATGCACACAATCCAAGCCCAACCC
Source organism: Polytrichum formosum (assembly GCA_964035585.1). Lineage (NCBI taxonomy): Eukaryota > Viridiplantae > Streptophyta > Polytrichopsida > Polytrichales > Polytrichaceae > Polytrichum > Polytrichum formosum. The sequence continues at coordinate 35,668,446 of OZ037938.1, forward strand.
TCTAAATCCTTGGCAGGCAATTGCCATAAATTCTTGGCCATACTAAAGAGTAAAGCTGAAGGGAATATATATATATATATATATATATATGTATTAAAAAAATCAATTTTGAGAGCATAAGCCTCAACCAAACCCCTCAAATCTTTGGCAAATACTACCCATAAATTCCAAACCACATTGAAGAGTGGACCCGGAGGGGGGGGGGAGAATGCCAGATTTGGGAGTGTAGCCCTCAACCAAATGCCTTAAATCCTTGGCAGATACATGTCATAAATTCCAACCAACATTGAAGAGTAGAGCCGAAGAATAATAACAAAAAACTTGATTTGGGGGTATAATCCTCGGCCCAATCCCTCATATCCTTGGTAGGCACCTGCCATCATTCTTAAGCCACCTCCAAGAGTAGACTATTCACAACAAAATCAACAAAATGAAACAAAAAGAAAGGCCAAGCTTAAGAGCCCAACCCTTGGTACGCACAACTTGCAGCCATGAAAAAACCTTTACTTCTTGGCACACACTTGTCATCAATTCTAGGCCACATTTGAAAAATAGATCATCCACAAGACCACAACAAAATTTATTAATTAAGAAAGAAAGTTGGGCTCAACCCTCAATGTATGCAACATGCACACAAGCCCAACCCTTCAATTCTTTGGCAAACACCTACCATCAATACTATAACAATTCAAGATTAGAACATCTATGAGAAGACCAACTTGAAGAAACACAAAAAGGAGGGCCATACTGGGAAGATCAATCCTCAGGGCATCCAACCCTCAATTCCAAATGCACTCCCAAATAGATAGTATTCAAATGCTATTGTTTTTAGCATGCATTTGGTGATTTGCCACCCGAGACCAAATCCAAAAAGAATCCTTAAAAAATGGCTAAGTTCTTGAGCCTCACCTTTTGAGGACAACCGCCACCTCCAAATGCACTTCCAAATAGATAGCATTGAAATGCTAAGTTTTTAGCTTGCACTTAAAGATTCTCCACACAAGACCAAACCTAAAAAAATCCGTTTAAAAAAGTGGCCAAATTCTTGAGCCCACCCGGATGAAGGCAACCACCACCACCCTCAAATGCATTCCCAAATGTATAACACTTAAACACTATGTTATTAACCATGTATTTGGTGATCATCCACCCAAGACCAAACCCACAAAAACCCTTCACAAAAGCAGCCAAGTTCTTGAGCCCTACCATTTCAGAACAACCATCACCTCCAAATGCACTTCCTAATGGATAGCATTCAAATGCTATGTTTTTAAACTTGCATTTGATGATCGTCCACCCAAGATCAAACCCACAAAAATTGTTAAAAAAACGGCCAAGTTCTTGAGCCCCATAATTTAAGGATTATTACACCTCCAAATGCACTCACAAATAAATAACATTTAAATGCTATTTTTTTAAACCATGCATTTGACGATTCTCCACATGAAACCAAACTAAAAAAAATGTGTTAAAAAAACAACCAAATTCTTGAGCCCATCCACTAGGAGCAACCACAACATTTAAGGTCATGAAATTCACGTCCAAAACCAAATTCAACCATTTGCTTTTGAGCATCAATGATAAGTTTTGAAGATCTCAACTTGATATTCTACATTTGAGTATTTAACACAATAATAAAGGTCACCATCAAAACATCCAATTTAAACAACCCTTTGCTACTACTTTTAGGCCTTGGATGAAAAAAATTATGGTTTTAGTATGCCGGAGTACTATTTTGGTCCACTTTACCATGCTTGCACCTTATCATTCCCACATTTGGATATTGTGTGGGTATAGTCTTAATTGTTCACTACAACCTTGTTGCAAGTATCTTGCACGCTCATTTCATGTTTCTTACTTTGTTGCTTCGCAAATCTATTACTTTGAGCTCATATGAAGTTGTGATATGCCCAGATTAAAAGATTTAATGTTGGATTATGCAAGAAATAAAGACTAACCATACTTTGCCATACTCAACATGTGAGTAGATGGTGTTTGGAGTCAAACAACTTCAAAGAAAGAATTCGGTCAAACAACCTAAGAGAAAATCTCAGGGCGATCACACCCCCTTACATTTTATAACCACGTGCGATAAAAGTTCGCTACCCTATATTATATGCCATAGATAATTTGAAAAATTATGATATTTTTTCTACATATACATAACCATTGATAGTATCTTTTGTATATTGTTTTGAAATTTTTAGTCGTATTAAATTTTTGTAGTAATTTTTTTAGTTCAATTCTGCGTCATTCTAGTTAGAAACGGTATGTTTTATAAAAAAAAATCATCAAATTTGGTTAAGATTTTTTACTGTGTAATAGATACCATGTATATCTACTCTTGAAAGAAAATTGATAAAATTTTGACTCATTTTGGTGATGCTTTATGTAAAAAGTAGTTTTTTTTTATCGCATGTGGTGTTCAACTTGATAATGGAGTGCACCCCCGGGGAGAAAATGATGCACAAGGGCTAGACAACCCATGAAGGAATTGTGCACGAGAGTTAGACAACTCTAACTGAGAGTTAAACACCTCCCTTTGGAAGATCTTTGTGTTGGAGTTAGGCAACTCCTAACATATGGATGTTATTCATTGGAGCTAGACAAACTTCCAATGAATAAATATAGTTGGAATCACACAAATTCAAACTAGAAGAATGGATGAATGGATCAAGTTGGAATCAAACGGTTCCAACTAGAAGAATGGATGATTGGATCAATTTGGAATTAGACAATCCCAATTAAAAGAATGAATGAATGCGTCAAGTTGGAATTAGACAGTTCCAACTAGAGGATTGTGATTGAGTCAAAAGATAAGAAAATATCATATACTGAAATGATCTATGTATATGGACAAGGAAGCTCCAATCTAAATTTAGTAATATTTGAGACTTTTAAAAGTATCCCTTGGATACTATGGATAAAGATGGATAAGACTAGGAGTGCCTTTGGGTATAAGAGAGAGCTCGGGCATGAGAGGATCTTCTTTGGTCTCTCCTATGGTCGGGTGGCTCGAGCTCATAGCAATCACAATATTGTGTTTAAGTTGTAAAGCTTTTTGTAATATACAAAGTTTGAAAGTTCTCAAAATTGGTATCTCATGTGCATTCATGCTTGTATTATTCTTGTGTAAAAGATGAGCGTGACAGGAGTTTTATGGCGATTCCGAGTGGTTTGATGTGTATGTGGGCGAGCGTGTCTTAACAATGCAATATGACATAGAGTATGTCGCAGGTGCCATCGAATTGTGGATGACAAAGAGGGGTTGCTCCTCGAGGACTGTGGGATACACCATCACTATACTCGAACCGAGCATGTTGCAATTGTTGCCACCATGCACCCACATGTGGGATGATATCCAAGGAACCCCGCGACAAGGCAATCAGTTAGCCACGCTGTGGATTCACTATGTGTGTCAAAGTATGGATTTTCCGGAGCAGTGCGTGATGTGGGATTACAATCTCATCCCTCGTCACATACAAGACATCATTGCAGAGCAAATTTTGCCAATATCCTGAGGAAGGTACTGGGAGCACGTTGACTATGAAATAATTTGTAGCAACATCGATAGCGGTGGATATGTCATTGGTGATTATGCCCCTGTTCTCCCGACTGGTTTGAGCGATATTGATTCATGTTTTGTTGGAGGAGAATAGTCACCTTCGATATCATTCTGGTATCTGGGTTTTCACAATTTACCAGCTCCACTTTTGAACGTTGTTGTGCTACTGTATATCTAGCTCCACTTTACGAACAATGCTAGTCCACTGCATACCCAACCCCACGGCATTACGGATTGTGTATTGTGTCATCGGCATAGTTACTAGCACTCTTCTTCTAAGATTTCTGGTTTGATACTATCCTACATTGTTGTTTCCTGCACCTGTGAGGATGGTCTCTATACTTTGTAAATTACATGTGAATATCATGTCAAATGCTCCAAAAATGAAACAACAGTTGTTTGTCACATAATGGAAACAACCTTCTTGATTTGAGTTGTTCATGTGTTTGGACATTACATTTCTAACACCTGCAGGGTCAAAGTACCTGGATGTAGTAGACCCAAGTTCAACTCCATATTTGGCAATCAATCCTTGAGGTCGACATGACCAGGGTGATATCCCCCGTCATGTCAACCCCAAGGTGAGTTGCTTCAGGTGTGGTTTTTTTTTTATTGTTTGTCTATATTGCACCTTCTCCTTTTGTATGCATAGTAACCTTGCCCTGCATACGCAGTGAGAGTGTTTAGGTTCAGAATTGGTTGTCGTCTTGTTCTTCCCTGGCGATGTCTCACATTGACTTGGATGTCATTTACTGTTCGCGGTCCATTACGGTTTGTTCGGTGTGATGTGCTTTGAAATCGGCACATTGGTTTTATTGCTGCATTTGGGTATGTCATCACTATGTAAGTTGTGTGGGTGAAACTCCACATTGTCAGTTCCCTCCTCCGTTGGGTGTAAAGAAGTACGCGAAGACCCTACCCTGCTTTTAGACCAGTGCCGTCTGAATTATAAAGAAATACTCACGGACTATCACTCCCTCAACAATCCGCCTGTTTTGCCTCAAAGTTCATGTGCATCGATTCATCACCATGGTGTCCTCTCCCCTTTTGGTTTCTTGGCTTCCCTTTTCCTGGGATGGGCTCATATTTTCCTAGTATCCCAGATGACCTATTTGTGGACGACCACATCTTGGAGGTTGTTCTGCAGAGGACCTTCGACGAGGTGACGACCCAAATTGGTGCGCTGCGCCTTGTGGAAAAGGATTGGAGCCCGCTTGATTAGACGGCATCCTCAATGGCTTGCCAAGTTTCAGGCACTTCGTGAAAACCGGCGATACGCTGCACATGCCGCAACATTCAGTGTTCAGGTTTTGGGAAATTACCTGGAGCCATGAGGATGACATGCAACATTTCGAGAGTTTGGCACAGCAGGACACAATTGGCGAAGAGACAATTGTGGTTGAAGGTGTTGTTGTATTGGTCATAGTCACGTGATTATGTTGTTCAAGTGGTCCTTGGGCAATTTGTGGGTTGGGTTTTGGCAATCAGTGGACATCTACTTCGAGGATGAGGATGTGATCGTCATGACATGTGTGTTGTTTTGACTCCTCCAAGGCACTCCGTCTCGTTCAATTATGGCATGCTTTGCGTTTGCAAACCTTGATCGTGCATGATCAAACATTGTATGTACGAGCAAAATTCCTCCTTTGTTGGTGGGTTTGTGTTCCGCAAACCTCCATGCTTGCTGGATATGAAATGCATATTATTCTGTGCCTCCCCCTTTTGTTGTGGAAAGTTAGCATTGTCAAACGTTCATGACATTATTCAACTATTATCAGCCGTTCCATGTTAATAATATTCAGTGACAATGCTTCACTTGAATTTGACTCGTTTTTCAAGCTGAATCTACTCACAAACAAGCATCCATAAGGTGTAATTCTAGCACTTTACATGATATATTCCCGGCCTCACCCAACTTGGTTGGTCAACTTAATAGTGTTTATGTTGGTATGCCAAAGACATGGCCTTCTCCTTGAAAGGTTTATTTATATGTTAATTGCAGTTTGATACAGGGTTGGCTAAAGGCTAGTTTCAATTGGATTGCTTCAAATGTGTATGTGTATTCAGGAGGGTCTACATCATGTCATTACTCATGTCAGCATTCTCACTTTTGATATCTCTAGGTGTTGTCACCAACAACCTTCTTCGATTTACAGAACGCAAAAGGCGGGGTGGGCTCGGAGAATAAAACCACTGAGGTCCATGTCTTAGTGGTCAACTTTGACAACCTTCAAGGACATGCATTCGACCCCTCCACCTACATTTCACCCACCCTAATTTTCAATTGTACTGAGAGTTTGGAACATTGTCCATGTGTTCCCCCTTGGGCACACCAGGGCACTACACAAAATCCCTTATCTAATTGTTGATTTTACTTAATTTTCATAAAAACATTTTAAGTGACTTCATTACAAAGAATATGAAGGTTCTGACATATCTCACAATTGCATGCATTTCTTCTATATTCTATGACAATTACGGAACCAAACACATTTCTTCACAAAAATTGCAAGTCAAATGGGAAAGAAACCATGGGTAGGCACCCCACAAAAAAGAGTGACCCCAAACAAAATTATCTTGCCCATCTTGCTCAGAAGAAAATCCATACTTGAAAATATTTATTTGGGTATTGTTCTAAACATTACAAAAAATGTCATATTGTACCCTATGCCCACGGTCATGTGAACCCTAGTTCATGAGCAAGCTCACATGAGCAAGCTCACATGAGCTTCCTCATGAAATAACATTTCTCGTTGCTCCATGAATCATAGTTGTGGCCCATGCATGGTGTTATGTGGGCCATCGCTAAGATTCTAGAATAATGTGGAGGGATGCAAATATTTGGTTAGTCTTAGTTTGAATATGAGAGCATGCCTCCTCCCTTTCCCGATACTACCGGTCAACTCTCATCAAATGTCAAATAATTGTTGCTTCCATATTATCATGTTTATCCTTCATCATAACATTATATGTACTTTATATGCTCCACCACTGGCCAAGCCCTTATTAAAATGTGGTTAGTATCTTCCAATCATTGCCTGCCTCGAAACATGCACCCTTAAATGGAAAGAGAAAAACTCTATGGTCTTACTAAAGTTGTGTATCTTACATCAATTGTAACTATCTAATGCCAACTACAAGGGATCTCTGTAATTTAGTGCTACGAGCGTTTCTAGGACGCCTCCCGCGGGCAGCGTTCAGGCTCGGGCAGCCCGTTCCTGTCCTCCTTCCCCCAACCCGTCCTTCCTTCCCGACCCGTCATGCATGCCCGACCCGGCCTTCCATCCGTCCAGCCCCACCCACCCCCCCCCCCACCACCACCCCGAACCCTCTCTCCGTCATTCTTCCTCCCACACGCCGCAAGATAGCTCTGGAGCTCCTCAACACCTGTCCAAGCTGGGCGGGGCGGAGAGGCTGCGGCGGAGGTTGCTGGGGCTAGGCGGGGAGGAGAGGGTGGTGCGAGGTTGCTGGAGTTGGGAGGAGAGGGTTGTTGGATTTGGGATGATAGGGCTGCTAGGGCTGGGCGGGGAAAAAAAGGTGGTGCAGAGGTTGCTAGAGCTCGGAGGAGAGGGTTGTTGGATCTGGGAGGACAGGGCTGCTGGGGCTGGGCGGGAAGGAGAGGGTGGTGCGGAGGTTGCTGGAGCTGGGAGGAGAGGGCTGTTGGATTTGGGAGGATAAGGTTGTTGGATCTGGGAGGACATGGTTGTTTGATCTGGGAGGACATGGTTGTTGGGGCTGGGCGGGGAAAAGAGGGTGGTGCGGAGGTTGCTAGAGCTGGGAGGGCAGGGTTGTTGGGGTTGGGCGCGGAAGAGAAGGTGGTGCAGAGGTTGCTGGAGCTAGGAGGAGAGGACTGTTGGATCTAGGAGGACAGGGTTGCTGGGGTTGGGCGGGGAGGAGAGGGTGGTACAGAGGTTGCTGGAGCTAGGAGGACATGGTTGTTGGATCTGGGAGGACAGGGTTGCTGGGGCTGGGCGAGGAGGAGAGGGTGGTGCGGAGGTTGCTGGAGTTGGGAGGACAAGAGGAGTAGAGGCTGTTGGTGTTGGAGCTAAAATCTGTCTTTGTTGGTCCACGATCCAGGACACTTTAGGGAGCAACACATGAGGGTTACTACATTGTTACTCCTATTTTTTGTAGATCAACAAGTCATGACATGTGAACACCTTCTTGCTCATCATTTTCTGTGGGTTCATTTTCTTGTACATCGTGTGCTTGTGAGGTTCTGATTGATGGAGCAGTGAGGAATTGGGGTGAGAGTATTGCGCATGTCAGTCTCTTATGGTCCTCACTGAATTTCTCAAGAGTGACAAAAAATTAAGGTTGGTAATAGTGATTCATGATTACTTGAAAATATTATGTAACCACCTCCAATTTTAGTTCATCATTTTATGATAAATATAGTCAGGTTGGAATGCAAAGACATTCATTCGTTCTAGTCATTTGAACTTTGGTCTCTCAAACTTTTGAGTCTCAAATCGTCATTAGCAAGGTATTCAACCTTTGTTTCATAAACTTTGGACATCATTGGAAAGTCTAAATTTTTTCTCGAAAGCTAAGGGGAGAGATAGGGCTTAGGACAGGGCATTCCTTGCGGAAATATGAATACATATTTTTGTTGTTGTTTTATAGTCACTGCCATGAACTACACCTCAATCATGAGCGTTTGAAATGGGACAGACCCTAACATGACTCTTTGTTGGATGATGACTTGTTTATAGAATGCATGCTTGGACATGCTAGCTCTGGACAAGGAGGATGATCTTTGTGTCTTGTGGTTGGAGGCATCAAAGGATAGTCGAGATAAGGCACTTGAATCATTTTGTTGAATTATGCTACTTAGAAAGTCTTTTGACACTCAGTATGCACTGGGTGGTTGGACTGCACAGGTGATTGGACAACCGTGCCAGTAGATATGGTTCAAGCGACGAAGAATATGAAAGGGGTTTTCATGAAGTTTTGTAATGACAAGCTCAGCATATGGAATGCAAGAGATAGTGGCGCAATTCATTTGGCCAACTTGGAAGGACAGAAGCTAGATAATCTTGGTGTATCGCAAGTACTGTCAATTATACCAGAACTTGGAGATGGTGCACCTTCACTCAACACTGAAAAGTGTATTATGGAGGACGCGGAAGATACGATGGGAGTCAGTTCGATGAAAGAAGAGATTAAGGGAGAAGAGATAAAGGGAGAGGACGCAACGGAAGAGAACCATGGCGAGGATAAGATGCAAATTTCCACGATGGAAGACAAGTGCAATGCAGACGTTGATAATGTTGTGGAGTTCAATGTTATTTCTTAGAGTAATGGTTTAGGACGTCACAATAGAACATGGCATAACTAGGATAGGAGAGAACCATGACGTGTTCACTTAGAAGGACATATGAACATTGTTACATTGGCCCCTACCAATTTTCAATAAAATGTGATATTGTTTGTTGAATTTGGAATGTAAGTTGAACTTCGACAATTGGGAAGGTTACCTTAAAAAACTTAAGGAAAGAAAAATAAAATCTAAATTGTCTTGAAGAAGGAAAGCCAAACAACTAATTAAAAGTGTATAATTACAAATGTTGTAAGTAGAGGACAATGATAATGGATGTTTCTGAAGGACAACAAGTAATTTAGTAGAAGAGCTAGATGCCAAGAAGACAGAAGAGCGAAAGAGTAGAAAAATACCTCTTGTTCCACGTTTAGTTGTCCCAGCTGTTTTTTCAATTTCAGATTCTGATACAAGTTGTCCTACATTTCTAACAGGGCTACCACTGCCAATAGGACCGATAAAGCAGAGGAAGGCATGTAGATTGCATGCCGATCTAACCTCCAAGCGAGGATGTCAATGCAATTTTGTAGCGAAGCAGCTGTATATAAACAACACTTTATGCGAAATTCAGTACCATGAAATTAATCATTTCAACAAGGCCGGACAACCCTGTCATGGTGGTTTCTTCGCTGGCTTTAGGCATTTGCTAGGTGCCTGACTGCCCTGGCGAACAAAGGAATGGATTCAATCTATGTTAGGGCAAGGTTTTTCTCCAGCTCAAACCATGGCTTCTCACAAGAGAGAGGTATGGAAATGTGCTATTGCAAAAAGACCTTGTACTCGAGATACATTTATCATGCCTGATGATGTGTATAACATGTGCAAGAAGCATGCTACAGAATTGTGGCAAAAACATCCACGAGACCCTCTAAACGTTCGTATGTAGAAAGAAGAAAATGAGGACAACATCTTTCATTATCATGAGTTTGGGAATATTGATTTGAATGAAGCCCCCAACCCAACCTGTTGCAACTTTTGGATTCAAACCGGATGGAGGAGATGATCCCAATTTCAAGTTTGGGACACCTGAATTAAGGTAGACGTGCCTTAAATTGGTTTCTTTTATCCTTGCACCCACTTCTAATAAGATTACAAACACACAATTAGTGCGAGATGATTAGCAAGTCCAAATCGTGCCCATAGCTTTTTGCCCCATAATGTTTGGAGCTCATATGAATATCTTATTGATTTTCAAAGTGATGATTCTTGTGCTCACAAAGTGGGCATACAAGTTTCCCTCAATTTTGTTGACTATTGAGTCTAGAATAGGTACCATATTTTGATCACCTAGTCCAATCTCTATTAAACACATGTCTTTTTGGTATCCATTCTTTAGATCCACGGTTCCACACCTAGCCACATACCACTCTGCAGATATAGGTGTTCAAATTATTGATGTGTTGGAATTAGGCACGTCTACTTTGTGGAGGAGCATCTTGACTAAAAGGAAACCCTAACCTCAATGATGTCGAAGAAGAGTTGTTGGCATGGCATCATCGACCTCCCACTCAATTCTTCTCTAACCACATTTGAGATAGACGTGCCTAATTCAGTTACTTATCTTAATTGGACATCTACATTTGAGTGATATGTGGCTAGGTGTGGCTCCAAGAATGGATATGAAAAGGACATGTGTTTGAAAGAGATTTGACTACGTGCTCAACATATGAAAACCATTTTAGACTTAATAATCAATATAATTAAGGGGTGGGTTCGGGAGGAGGGGAGCTATATGACGATGGGAATCTACACTTTGATAATGAGTGATATATTCATATGAGCTCCAAAAATGATGAGGAAGCGGCTATGGCCTCAATTTGGATTTGCTAACTATCTTGTGTTAATCGCATGCAATATCCTAGGAGAGGTGGGCTAGTTGGGGAAAAGTGATCATTTAAGACTCATTCACCTTACACACATCAAAGGTTCCCCCACAACCAAATCCAACAACAAAGTTATGGCTACGTGAGGTGAGAACGAGGGCTAAGGGGGTGTGGGGAGTGTGCTCCGGTTATGGGCTTAGGAGGCGTACATAGTGCACTTTTGGGAAGAAGGCAGAATTAACACCCTCTACCTTATTTCCAAATATAAAACTAGGTAATCTCAAATCTCTCTACCAACTTGATTAGCATGTCGAAATCAACTGTTATCTCACATAAACCACTACACTTCATCACTCTAAGGATACAATTCTTATTTCTCCACCTTGATATACCTCTAATCCAATCATAACACTCATAAGAGCATCCGCACCCTTGCTATCTATACCCGGCCGCACTGGTTTTTGGCGGGCCCGGGCATGACGGACCCCCCCACCGCAACCCGGGCAACGGCTCTTTGAAGAGCGGGCTCGCCAAAATACTCCCATGTCACGCCATTTTCCAGAGTTTGTGAGTTTCCTAGGTGCGCCCAAAAGCCGGGTGTTTTTTGGGAGATTTCGTTCTATTTTTTTTTTCGCTGTTCGAAGTGTTTGCTGGAAGAGCAAACAAACAGTCTGCAAGACTTCGAACGCTGATACAGTGCCTGCGGACGAGCTCGCAGCCTCTGGAGCTCCCCGTTCACCCGGCCTCAGTGCTCAGCCGGCCCAGATATTCGGGAGTCAGACTGCAGATTTATGGAGCGAGAGTGGGGGTCTTTCTTTTTGGCGAGTCACTCAACCCTTGTGGAGCCCTCTACTGGCCCTTTGCTGAGTGGTGGATTCAGAGCAAGGGTGCGGATGCTCTAAGCCTATAGGCTTAGCTCCCTCTCTACAAGGGGAAGGGCCTACCCAAGCTACCTCACTAGCCTCAACAAGCATGGACTCGAATCCCAGCCTTACAGACCTAGCATCGGCGATGACTTGGTGCGTAGGTGCACCCCCCCCCGGGCCCCACCCTCATGTGGGCCCGACAACAATTTTTTGACACTATAAAATTGCAAGGTACAAGTTAAGTCTAGAAACTCCCACCTATCAATCTTGTGTGGCATAGTGGACATCACTCATGATTATTACTGTTCATAGTGTGAGGGAGCCCCAACATAAAAGGGACCTTATACCTAGATACTTTCCAACCACACAGTGCAAGAGTCTAATGCTAAGTAATGTTATGATAAGACTTTTTGGCATCTTGGACCTTAAAATTGATTTCATTTCATTAAATTGTAGAAGAAATAACTAATTGGTATCTGTCATCCAAAAGTTTGTTACAATATAGACAAAACGTCTAGGGCAGCCGACCCATTCCTGACCAACCAACCCTTTTTCGCACCTAAGTCCAACTTATTTCCATGCAACACTATCAATCTCTGATCAGTGTTGACATCCCATGGCCAAAATCCAACATAGCCAAATGTCAATGGCTAAGTTGACAACTAGATGCAAACTGCAAGCACGGGGGGTGTAGTTAGTTTTTTGCTGTCCCTTAAAAAACAACAACCCAGGGAACTAGGTCACAGGGAAGACTGAGCTAGTGTCTATAAGGATTAATGTCACATTGGATTAAGGTTTTAATAACAATCTAGGTCTTTTACTCCTTTGTTTCCTCTTCCTTGGACTTAAACTCCACTCTTATGATTCATTGGTGCTTTGAGTCGTGTGTGGGTCTGTCCTATCTGACGACTCCTATCACTCTAATTTCACACTTTCTAATTCCGTCGTGAAGCTCAAAAGCTTTGGCAATAGTCTTTTCGGATCGTGGCAATAGTCTTCCAATGGATTTTCATCCTATTGGGGTTAGTATCTTTTGCTTCAATAAAACAACAATGCAAAGTCATTCATCTTAACTCAAATGATTTCATTTAACACAATGGGTCAATTAACTTCTTTACTTGCATCAATATTCCTTTAAGTACTTATCTCATTCATGAACCATCACACATTACATCTTGGTCTGCAATCTCTGCACAATTCAAAATAAAACAAACATACATGGCTATAATCTATATTAGCCTAAAGCTTTAATTAGCCAAATGTTAGTTACGCTCGATAAAACAAATAATCCTAATTGTCAATTCTTTCATCTCTCAACTCGATGTCATGTAATCGGTTCATGGTATAAGTAATGATGAATCTTGCATGCTTAGCCCACACTTCTCTCATTTCAGAGACTAGCCTGGCTATATCCTTATCATAGGACTGAAGTTATCTACTCTTTACGGCGGTTTCCTCTCTCAGTCCCTTCCTCGTGCTAAACCTAACTGTCTCAGGGTTCTCCCGTCTCTCTCACTCGTCGGCAATAGTCTTTCTTGCTACCGGCTCTCTGTTGCTCGACGGCCTTACTAACTTTACCCTCGCAGTCGCTCACTCTCCTCAGATGGCAATAGTCATTTCTCTTCTTCCTAGGGTCTCGGTGAGGTCTCGACTCTCTGATCTTATCTCTCTCATTTCCTCTCTCTTTCTGGTGCTAACTGCTTAGAACGGCTATAGTCTTTCAGCAGTCACACGGTATCAAGATTGTACCAAAGCTCGGTAACGTTCTCTCCCTTATCTCGCTCATGGCCGTAAACTTGCTCTCTTTATTGGCTCTCAGCGGTACAAGGTAGATCGACAGTTGGTATTATGTTGATGTATCTTCTTCTTATATCTAAATTATATCTGGCTATATTCTGGTTGCTTTTGGCATATCTCTGTTCCGCTTCACTCAACTTCCATCGCTCACTGCTCGCTCGCAGACAATCTCTCTTCAATTCCTTCCTCCTTGATTCCTCTTTTCCCTCTCATAAAGATATTCACTTATGCCCTCTCTACGTATTTCTGCTTCTCAGACAATCAATTTATTACAATGTCACTCACACTGTGGCTCTAATCTCTCACTTCAATTCGTTCAGTGCATACACTTTGTGCAAACAAGTTATCACTTCCATACACTCACACATCTTCTGTATCAAAATAACTTCATATTCCATATGGCTATAGCCTGGTTACACTACTCCACTCTATCACAGAGTTGAAGAAATATCCTCCTACATGCAGCACTTGGCCGATCCTACATTCTTCGCTGATAGCGACTACTCTAGCCTATTGCCTGAAAAACTCTTTGATTATGGCCTGCCTTCCTCCTACGGCAATAGTCTCTTATCCTACCTTCTCTCAGACGGTTACAACTCCTTCCTAAAGCTATTCAGTTGCTCAAACCGCTACGGCAGTACATTCATTTGACTATAGCCCAAAATTTTCATCCATTCTCAAAAAAGCTTAGTTCAAAAAGTTCCTTTTCAGACTATAGTCCAAAAATCTGCTCTACAGGGGGGTCACTCCATTGTCAAGTTGAACACCACGTGCGGCCAAAAAAAATCTACTTATGGTAAGTTGCATCACCAAAATGGGTCTAACTTTTATCAAATTTTTTTTAATGGGTAGATATACACGGTATCTATTACATAGTAAAAAATGGTAACCAAATTTGATGATCTATTTTTGTAATAAAACATACCGTTTCTAACTAGAATGACGCATAATTGAACTAGAATAATTACTAAAAAAATGAAGATGACTAAAAACTTCAAAAAATATATACAAAAGATATTATCAATGGTTATGTATATGTAGGAAAAATATCATAATTTTTAAATTTATCTATTCCATGTAATATAGGGGTAGCAAACTTTGGCCGCATGTGGTGTTCAACTTGACATGGAGTGAACCCCCCGTGACTGCAAGCATATTTATGTGCCATAATTATTGACTTTCAAGAATCAAGCGTTCTCGGTTTCCTAACCAATTGGCGGTCGGAAAGAGGGTTGCCTATATCACAAGTGTAGGTCGAAGAGAATTTCCACTCAGAAAATTCATAATAATTTGGTTATTGCAAAAGCAAATATTGAACAAAATATGAATCGCTCCTCATTTCTATATCTCTACATGTAATCATTTGTTTCTTTGATCGTACTTAAACCATAAATATGCTAAATTGCTTATATGGTCGGGAATGGGTCAACTACCTTAGTACCTAGTTGGCAGTTTTAGGTAGGTAATCATATGTGTTTCATAGCAGGGGAAACCATTTGTTCATGCGGGGGACATTAAACACCCCCCCCCCGAACTTTTCGGGGGAGGTAGATTCGGGCAGGGGCATCCGCCTAGGTAAGTACATTTTATAATTAATTAGGCTTGATTAATTTGGTAATGCATATGAATACTTTGTGAAAGTAGAAGGTATTAACTAAATTATAATATTTAACATAAAAATAAAACAAGAAGATTTAGTTCCATTTTTAGAATGACAAAGACCCTTTCAATGGCAAGTCACAAAAATTATAACCTCAATGCTAGTGAGGGTTTTGTAATGTTCTTGACTTCCAAGTTAATTACATGACAGTTTCACTTTGATAATGAAATCCCAGTCAATTGCTTATTTACTCAATGGAAGTGAACATATATATTGGATTTTGTTTTTTGTTTTTTTGAGACAGAAGGCCGATAGGCCAACGCCAAAACACAGGAAGCAGTTGACCACCTAGCAAGTTTATACTGGATTTTGGACCTTGAAGATGAAGTGCACTCAATATGGGATTTGTGGATAAGTGACCTTCAAGAATGCAAGGGCATGGTTTCTTCGAAGTCGGGCAGGCGGGCAAAAGTTTTCTGTCGGGTCCAAAAAATCTGGATTTCTCTCTGGACGGCTGCCCCTGCCCGAATCTACCTCCCCCGAAAAGTTCGTGGGGGGTGTTTAACGTCCCCCTGTTCATGCTAGTATCTAAACTGCACCACATTGTGGTTATAATATGATGCATTATTTGTGGATTGGATGATGCATAAATTAGTGGACTTTGACGGAAAAACGGGAGCAGGAGATAAATCATAGACTTACTGTAAGGGACGATATTATTGAAGAGGAAAACCTCGAGAAGAAGAAGAAGTTCAAGGAATATTGGCATTTCTTTAGCTGACAGCCGTAACTCATAGTCAACCCCAATGTAAGCAAAAAGACAGGCCGAGGAATTAGTTTAGGCTGTGGAATCTCGTGCGACGATTTGCCACATGTCACGCACCCAGCCCTTGGCCTCATCTCAATAAGTGAGTCGATTATTTTCCCCTACTTAGTCAAAGTGCATCAAAATAATTGGTTCAAGGCTTTTGTGTTTAATTGGCGGTTGCTTGCCGCATGATTTCGAGTTGCCACCATAGCTTGTGTGCTCTATAGCCATGGATGGATAGTCCTATTAGTGTGGGTTACTGTTTGGAGTTACGTGTTGCTACATTTTTTTTAGCGACATTATCAATTCTTACCAAGTAACTTACGTCATTTTATATTTTATTTATTTTGAAACACAGGAGGTGCTTTTCGACCACCTGGTTAGTTTTCCGTCAAGTAGAGAGATGATTTCACGGTCGGGAATCGAACTGCCAACCACTATGTTCAGTCAATTGTCATAGCATAGCATAGCATAACTCCAAATGGTAACCCACACTAATAGGACGATTTAGTGTAGTTACAAACAGACCGATTTAGTCTGAGAAAGACTGGTCGAGTTCAAGACTTCACGAAAATTACCCATCAATGTAGAGGAATTTATAAATATACTCCCAATTTGATAAAGAAAACCCAGAAGACGTCAACATGTAACCTTTGGACTTGGAAACACTAGGATTTTGACTAATTATGCTCAAAATCCTCCCCAGACATGGGGATGGAGAGCGTTCCCTGGTCTTTGTCATTGTTGAAGTTGTTTTAAACCTTGAAAAGGTAAAATCTTTTGTGACACTACTCAACAATAAGGTGATGCACTCCTAGTGCTGGGAATTTAGGGTCAGTTTAAAGGAATAATATCCCACTTATGTTGGGCTGCCTTCACAAAATGAATAGTACTCAAGTTGAGTATTTTCATTGTGTGGAGGTGGACGGCAGATGGGTTTACCTCAAAAATATAATACCAAAATTAATAGCATAATGGTTCTAAAAATTGGGCTAGAGTTGTAGAGCTAGGCCAAGTTGTGCATGTGAAGCCTCTTAGTGCAAAGAATATGGATTGTGATGTTCCATGTGGGCTTTAAGGTAGGACCATAGGCTGCCCTTAAAAAAGGGAACAACAACCTACGCCTTAGTAATGTTATATGTTAGTTCTAAGATGTGTTATGAAATAAAATATTCCAAGGGTTGCTTGAGAGATATCACAAAAATACAAATTGTAAAACACCATCACTAGACTATATTCATACGGTAAAAGATACTTCAAAAAGAAATCTTGATCCTCCCATAATCGTTGTATTCATAAATGTCATTGTTTATGAAAAGAGAAACCTAATGTGATTCACTGAAATTACAAAACAACACAGATGGGTGAAAAATTGTAATATTGTTTTGAGGTGATCAAGTTGTTGAGATGTGAGCACTTCAGGAGGTAAGGTACATGGGGATTATTCAATTTATTTTTCATGTTCTCCAACTTCTATTGGTTAATCTACACAACGAAACTTATGTTGCATTAGTAGACGATGAAGCATCAACAAAATTCAGGTTAAAATCTAGACTTACCCTAATTTAGTTGTCATTGTGGGAAGTGCGTGTTTGTTAATTCCTTAACTAAATACATAGGTCCTCCAAATCATGTTCACTATTAAGTGTGGACTTCTTAACAAATTTTAAAAGACATAATGCACTTTCATTCAAGCACATGTTGTCTTTTATGATGTTTGATCTTTGATCCTCACCTTAACCACACACCAATCAAATATAGGTGTCTGATTAAGGAAAGTAGCCGAATAACACCCACATACCTTATGGAGGATAAGCATACAAATTATGGTCAAGATGTTGGAGGTGTTCAATAACTACACTTAGGGAAAACAATTGCTTAAATATATTTGTTTAGAGCAAGATCCACTCTATTCAAATTGAGAGTCCCTATTTGGAACGTTTTGGCCGGTGTGGGTTACTGAGGGGCTGATCACACCGGCCAGTTCTGACACCATCCGTCGGCATCTCCGGCTGTAATAGTGTGAAAAGTGGTGGGCCAACATCTAATTCTCAACATAATCCCCAGCAATTTCACGGCCGGAACCGGACGGAAAGTTTGGTGTGATCGGGGCATGAGTGTTCAAACAGATGTTGCCAGACTTCAAAAACATCATGGGCATGAGCAGTGCCCGGGAAGTTTTTGCGCATACTTGGTCAAGATCCTAGTAATTCTAAATCCAACCGGTTACATGTTGACATCTTCTGGTTTTTCTTTATTCAGTTGAGGTGGTATATTCTATAGACTCCTCTAAAATGATCGGTAATTCTCCTGAAGTTTCGAACTTCAACCGGTTATTTCTCAAACTCAACCGGTTCATCTGTAACTAGCTGTCAGTTCTCCCCAGACATTGGGCATGAGTAAGCAAGCATAAATCCAATCAAAACTTTACTCATTTTGTTGGTGTTAAATTGAATAAAAGAATCTTATGCACGTTATTCTTCTCATAGATCCCTCGTGTCAAACTCAGGACAATACACAATGGCCTGAAGTTTATCACCTCTGTCCAGTATTTAGAATTTTGGGTGAAAGTCTACCAAACTCCTGGATATTGGGACAAAGGTGGTGAACATTAGGAACCATGGATAGTCCCTCCTGTGAAAAATGAAATGAAATTGACTAGAACAAGAAGAATCTCAATTAAACATCGATAATGATGATGCTCCTCCAATGCAGCAAAGTATGTGGGCCTAACTTGGATACATATCTTAATTGGACATCTATAATTGAGTGGTGTGTGCTTAGATGTGGATCCAAGAACAGACACTAAAGAGAGACATGTGTTTTAACCCTTTCTTGCCCCGGGGTCCATTACATGTGATCCTTAAATTTCAAACCACCTCCGTTGTTACACAAAGTTCAAGCCTTTTAAATAAACATTTTTTCCGATCGGGCTTTTGCTTGTGTTACGTAAGTTCAGCACACATTCTATGGTCCAAGAAAATATAAAATCCATGGAAATCTCATAAAATCCAACGGTGTGAAAGTTTAGGGTCCCGTGTAGGGGCAGCTTTGAAAATACTAGTTTTTTCTATAATTGGATGACGGGTTGACCATGGACCCTCAAAAAAAGTATATAAGCATATTCCCCATTAAAAATAGAGTACTTTCCCATTTTAAAAATATTCATTTGGATTGTTTATGGCAAAGTTATGGTTGGTCAAAGTCCATTGACCGTTTCCTGGTCTGGAGGCTGGATCGAGGTGGCCGTTGAATTTCGGGTCGCCATTCAAGCTAATGTGGGCTTCAGACTGAGAGGAACTAAAGCGGGCAGCAACGGGAACTAAACCTCGGCTAACAGGTAGTCTACATAGGTAAAGACGGGCAGAAGACTTTGAGAGCTCTAATGAAGAGCTTGGAGGGTCCGTAGTCTTGGAAAAAATCCATCTTTCTCATCTAGGTGTGGATCTACGATCCGACACCACGGTTGGATGGCAATGGGCATCCCCGAGGTCCATGCAATTTTTTTTTGGCAAATAACCGTTTCCCCAAGAAGAAATGTGGGACCTCATTTTCACAAAGAGCCCCTGGGGTCCTTGGGGGCAATAAAGGGTTAAGGCACTGATATGTGCAATCAAGTTGCCTTTGCGAATAGGTTGCCCCTTTACCCAAGCAAATTACATTGGGTCAAAATCGTATCACAAAAACTAAAGAATTTGTTTTTTAATTAATATAGCAACTCTAATACAAAAAAGTCTTGTAGTTTATTACTACGATATAAATATTCAAAGTAGTTTGGAATGTTGATAAATTAGCGTGTGGCAATCTAATTGCACACATCAATGAAACTTCTCAAAATTTGTTACTCCTTAAGCATATCGTTGATCTTTTGTTTTTGATTTATTATGCCAAAATTGCACCTCTCAAATGAATTAAATATCTTCATTTTTTAAAGATTTGCAAGTTCAAATACACAACTTGAGTGCCCTTGGATGCAATTCTATATTTACTACCTTAATCATCATCAATGTCACATATGAATATATTTATTTCCTCTTTCATAGAAGATAATGTACCAAATAAAGTTTCTAACCCATAAATATAAAACTATGATGTTATGACTTGATGTCAAATGAGGTTTATAGAAATTCTATATATAGATCATATATTAAGCCCCTTGGTCATGTATGCAGTGTTCAAGATCGAAGTCTTCAATGCCCTTCAAACGCGATTTGGCCCTTCAAAATATAGCTCTCTCAAAACAACCCTTCAAAACGCAACCCCGTATTGAAAATGAAGACGTCACTTGAAGTCCTCAATATAATCTACCTGTCACAAGAACCAACAAGTGTAGGGCATTGTCACTACAAGTTAGATGGTTGATTCTTAATTCTTCACATTGTACTGGAAACATGTGCCATATAATTCATGCACAAGTTTAATATGAGTTTTGTATTTCATTTCTATATTCTTGAATTGACATCTTGGATTTGAACCAGCCCTTCTTTGAGAGCCCTTCAAAATGAAAGTCATATGAGGGCTTCAATCTTGAACACTGCCTGTATGGGTTGATCAATGTACTCCAGGTTCAATTGTCAACAAAAAGTACATTGGGAGAAACCTAAGAAGAAGAATTAGTACCTTCACTTTGACAATGAATAAGATACTCACATGAGCTCCGGAAATGGTGACGGAAGTGGCTGCGTCCTCAGTTTGGAGTCCTAATTGTCGTCTCGTACGAATAGCATGATATATTTAATATATCCCACATGAACAGAAGTAGGCGCAGAGCTAAAAGTGTCTATTTTAGGCCCACTTAGGTTACTGCCTGACCTGAAAACATCATCAAATTCAAACCTGATCATGAGGATGGACGGATCGATTGATTGATTGCTTGATTGATTGAGGCGCAGCTTGCAGAACCGGAGAGAAATTAGGCATCTCACATCATACATGCAACTGAATAATTTGATTCCTCCAAAACTGAAGTCACTCGAACTATTTCGATCGCTGACCTTGTCAACACTTGTAATTCAATGCGCTCCAACTATGAATGGGTAGCTGCCATGGTCCAAAAACCCGGCAGTATTTGACACCGGATTAGATTCTTGAGGTTAAGTTATGTCATCAACGACGCATCCACTTTACCGGTTCGGTGTTTCCGAGAGCCAGGCGGGCGATGATGATGATCAGGTGTAGACAATTAGGATCATCGTGATTCCGTAGTCATTGCAACTTGATTGACATTAATGCAGTGTTACCTGAGGTGCGGTTTCTTACAAGGAGCAGATCATCAACCAGTGGTTTCTGCAGGTTTAATTTGAGCTTCTGATCCGATCATCGCATTGCAACTTTGGCATCTGCTCACATTCAAGTAGAGCTTTGAATGAGTACAAGTAAGTTAGAGCTTGAGTCGACATTCATCGTGTTTTCGCACTTTCCGTGATTGCAAGGGCGAGGGAATATAAATAGATAGATATAGATATAGATAGGTTTGCGCAAGGAATAGCTCTGATCTTTCTAAGTTGCTTGTACGGTTTTTAGTCTACGCAAATTTCTCCTGCTATTTCCTGCACAGTTGCGCGCCGATCGAAAGCTGCCTCCACTTCCGTAAAGGAAATTAGCACTTTTCCATGTCACCTGCAACCTCCGATTGCAGTGTTTAGAAGCATCGAGTTGCTTATAAATATAATCCCATTTGGCATTTTCAGTGTGGCAATATCTTTTTTTTTTTTTTTTTTTTGAGACAGAAGGCCAACACGGCCAACGCCAAAATGAAACAGTGTGGCAATATCACATCTTCGAGTTTTTCATCCTATGTCTGCCTTCCGAATCAACTTTTAGGCAGAATAATTCAAAGACACGATTGACGAAATCTGCATTGTAAGATTGAGGGGCATCTTCAGTAGTTAATAAACCTCCGACTGCTAGAATCAGTTCGAATTAGGGGAGAGAATTCATGGGCCAGGGTACCATCATCGGTGTCGACCAACTTTGTAGCCAAGCGAAGTAAGGTCATCCATAGGCACGTACTGCTCCAACCTCCGATTGCCGGAAGAAGCATCGAGTTGCTTACAATCTCATTTTCACGTCGAAATCTATGATGTGTTGGTGGCAGCAGCGTGGTACATCTTCGAGTCATTCATTCTATCTCTAGTACCCGCATCAGCTTTTAGGCAGAATTCCGAAAAACACGATTGTCGCAATTTCGCATTGTAAGATTGACAACACCCTCAGTAATAGTTAAACCTCCGGCTGCTAGACCTGATTCAAAATAAGAGAGAATCCTGGCATGGGTTAGACCATCAGTCTCGATCAAATTTGCAGCCAAGCAAACTAATTAAGGTCGGCCACAGCTGCTGCTTCAACCTCCGGTTGCAGGAAGAAGCATCAAGTTGCTTCCATTCCCATTTTGACGTCGATATTTGTAATGTGTTGCAGGGAGCTGCGTGGTGCATCTTCGAGTCAGCTTCATTCTATCGCTGCCCGCATCAGCTTGTAAACAGAACTCAAAGACACGATTGTCGAAATTTGCATTGTAAGATTGACATCGTGTAAGTTCGAAATAGGAGACAATTCTGGCATGGGACAGGCGATTAGTCTCGATCCAATTTGCAGCCAAGCGAACTAATTAAGGTCGGCCATAGCACCACCGTGACGACGATGCTTGCAGCTGCTATGCCGGAGAGAGAAACCGAAATGACGCAATCACGAAGCCCCAGGCACGCCACATCAGGTGAGAACCTAGGGCAATCCGGGGGCGAGATCATGTCATTCAAGCTCCCTCGGATCGACGACGACGGCACCGAAATCTCCCTCAAGGAATGGCAGCTCGCTCCCCCTTCGTCTCCACGCGTCTCCGATCCCGCAGTCACCTCCCCTCGCAGCGGATCAATGTTCAAAGGCGCAAGTGTGCGCACCCGGTTCACGTCGCTGGAATTACCGAAAGATCTATCAGAAGAGCTCTGCAAGCTCCCAGTCCCACTCGAGAACGAAGATTCAACCACCGCCACGACGACTACTACCACCCCCCCGGAGATGTCGATCCTCCCAAACGACAATTTCGAGGAGGAGCTGGAGCAATCCCTAGGGCACCACCACCAGCAACAACAAGAAACTCTGCTAGGTGACAATGATACCCTAGGTGGTGGTGGCCACCACCACCACCACCACCACCACCTGGATGACTTCCTCGCGTCTCCAAAGACTCCAAAGAAGGGCGGGATCGCATTCGACATCAATCTGGACGCGGAGAATTTGTTGGAGTCATCGAGGAGTAGTAGCCGTGTCAACCCGCTGCGCGTTTCATTCATCGATGAGATCCCGGTGGCCACGGACGAGGAGGAACGGACTCCGAGCCCTCTCAAAGTGCGAAACAAGTCACCTACCAAACCCCGCGGAATGAATGGCAGCCATGGCCATCATCATCCAAAGAGTCCGAAAAGTCCCAAGAGTCCGAGAAGCTTGAATTCGAGTCTGGGTTTCCCGCCATGGGAGAGTTCGACAAAAGTGAGGCCACTACCAACTCCGGTTCCAAAGAAACCCACAGTGCAGCCAACGTTGCACGGGATGAAGGGATCGAAGAAGGTGGGAGTGACGGCTGTGATTCCTCGCGGCCATTCTGTGGAATCGAGGCCTGGCGCGTTGTCATCAAGGTAAGTGAGTGAGTCTTGATGGATGGACATTTATTAAATTAGCTCTACACTCAGTTTTTGTAGGATGTGAACACGCAATTATTAGTGCGAGATCGTCAGCAGAAGCCAAATCATCGAGCCCGTAGCCATTTTCCTCATAAGGTAGACGTGCCTAATTAGATGGATATTGTCCCTCTCTGCACCCACTTCTCGTAGATGATGAAACACACAATTACTGCAAGATGATTAGCAAATCCAAATCGTGCCCATAGCCATTTGCCTCATAATTTTCAGAGCTCATATGGCTATCTTACTCATTATAAAAGTGACAATTCTTCTCATGCTCATCAAGTGGTCATATAAGGTCCCCAAAAAACCATGTTGATTAGAACGGTTAACATACTTTGAGCACGTAGTCCAATCTCTTTTTTCATCAACACATCTCTTCTTGGTGCCAGTTCTTAGATCCACATACCACTCAAATAAGGGCGTCCAGATTATTGTTGTGTTCAATTTAGGCACGTCTACCTAAATTTCCATCAGAGTTCGTATGAATATCTTTTTCATTGTTAAAGTGAAGATTCTCTTATTGAATTTTTCATACAGGTCCCCCAATCGTGTTGATGACTATTGAGCCATGAATGGTTAACGAATTCTGCGCACCCGTGATTTTCCTTGAAGTCTGTTCTTAGATCCACATGACCTAACCACATACCACTCAACTTTATAGGTGTCCATGGAAGACAAGTTACGGAATTTTATCGGTCTGCTTATCTTAGCCAGTGTCGATTTCAGGAGTGAGATTCGGAGCGACTCCAGCCTTCGGTCGAACTCTGGCTCGTGGCCACGGATCGCAAGGTCTGCTTCAGATGCACAATTCTATGACAACGAGTCTGCCTCCAAGCTCATCACGAATTCCTTCACCGGCTCACCGGTCCATTCCTCCAGGGAAGATACGATGATCAGCCAACCTGGGAGCACAAATTTCGTGCCCCAAAGTAACGGAGGGCACAAGATCCACAATGTGGAGCCTGCATATGATAGTGACGATGGCGAGGTAAGGATTCTTTACGCATGGGTTTTGGGAGTCTTGAGCTAGAAATAAGGTAAGGTATGTGGGTCTTTATGTAGTCACTCTTAATTGGACACCTACATGCAAGTGGTATATGGCAAGGCTCATAGCGAACAATGAATGCTAAAATGACACATGTTATGATGAGATTGGTCTACAATATAAAGATTATTCTAGGTTCAATTGTTAACACAATTGAGAGGGTTTATGTGACTTTTAAAAAGACAGAATTTTCGTTTTTGTCTCCTATAACTTTTGATCCTCAACTTTATTTTTGAAGCTTGGAATACCCAATCTTTGTGGTTGGTAATTGCTTTCCGATACAAATGTTTTTTGAGCCAATCCAATGGCTATGATTGTGTGTGGAGTCGGAAGTGTCCACAATAGGCCCGTATAACATACATTATTGTGAGCACTTCCAACTCCACAAACAATTTTGACCATTGCATTGAATCAAGAATTTCAAGTTGAATATGAATTGGAGTTGAGGTGCAAAAGTTATAACTGGGGTCAAAGGTGAAGATATTGAAGTCTCTTTGGATGATCACATGATCTTTCATATTGTGTTCCATATTGAACCTAGAATGGTGTTCATCTGTTAAACACATAGTCCAATTTAATCGTAACACATGTCTTTTCAGTGTGTATTCTTGATCAGAACCCTTGTCATGTACCAATCAATATTTATGTGTCCGATTACGAAAAGTGACCACATAAGACCCGCATACCTAGTAGAGCATCATTAGTCCACCTCTTCATGGTAGGGAGGTCCCAATGTGAGATGGAGTTTTTTTGAATTGAGTGCACTATGATCGGGGAGAACCGGCAGTTAGTTACGGATGAACCAGTTGAGTTTGAGAAATAACCGGTTGAAGTTCAAGACTGCAGGAAAATTAACGATCATTTTAGAGGAATTTATAGAATATACCCCAATTTAATAAAGGAAAACCAGAGGATGTCAACATGTAACCGGTTGGACTTGCAAACACTAGGATCTCAACTGATTATGCCCAAAAATCTCCCTGATCACTGTTTGATAGCAATGGACAAACCCTTCAAAGAAACAGACGAATCTTTCAAAATTAATGAAGTAGAACTGTGTCACATCATTACATTAAAGACACGCAGAAATGACGATGCACTGAATACGCACCCTGAGTGCAAACTGGCCGAGCTTACTTACGAAGGATATGTTGAACTCATGTATTGCTTTTCTTATTGTTATGACTCCAGGACACCAGAGTGGGGATGCTCTGCGGCGGCGGTGGTGGCGAGCCCAGCGACTTCGCCAAGCTTTTGAGCAAGCTGTGCCTCTCAAAGTCATCCGGACCCAAGTCATCGCTGCTGGAGCCAACGCACAGGATGACCCGATCGAACTCCACCCCTGCATCCACGACACTCAATCTACCAAACTCTCATCACCAGCGTCACAACTCCAGCAACTTCAATAATAGTAATGCTGCAGCGGCCACCCACAACTTCCCACTCGGGCGTCACGCGAGCTTGAAGCTGCTCCAAGAGTGCTGCTCCATGGGTCCAACTCCCGTGTACAATGTGCAGAAGCCGCGCAAGATCCGAGACCACGAACCGCATCGCCATTTCTACAAGACCATCTCCAAGTCCCTCGACCAGAAGCTCAAGTAAGTCTCGTCCGTCTTGTCTGTCTTCCTTCCTTCCTCAAATTGCTAATTAAGGAGCATTTGAGAAATTCCCGCATGGGAAAAGGGATGGTTTTTCCACTATGAACATTCCCACTTTGGCACAATTCCCTCCTTTTGAAAGGGAATTCTTACGTTTTTCCCACACACAAGAGGGAATGTTGTACATCCCCCTGTTGGGCGGGCCTGATTCAATTAGCTATCTTAATTAAGCACCTATATCTGAGTGGTGTAAGGTTAGGTCCTAGAAAGAAAAGAAAAAGGAACATCAAGGCTTTGGCACCAACATGACTAAGGGCATCTTGGCCTTGAGGTCGTTCATGACTCCATGGGAAACCTCAAGATGTAATGCCTTCCTTTCAAAAGGTGGGCACTATGTGAATGTGTTGCTCTTATATTGTACATGTCTTTTAGGTGCCCGCCGGGAGGGGATTTGTAACGCCATTGCTTGTTTTTGCCTAGATCGCCTTAGGCCTTGGATCTAAGAACAGACAATGGGAAGGCGTCATGTGTTTAAGAGAGATTGGCATGCTTGTTCAAAATTTGTTAACTATTCTAGGTTTAACAGTCAACATAATTGGGGGGACATTCTATGAGCATTCAAGAAGAAGGAGAATCAAATCCACTATGATAGAGAATCAAATGATACTTGTATGAGTGTCCATGGGTACCTAGTCCAATTGTCCTAGCAATTTCTCTAGTTTCGATACCCCTTATAGTTGCCCCTCGTTCTTCTTATTGGTTGTTGCAATCAAAGTTTTCACTATTTATGGGGCTCCAAAACTTATGATCCCAAAATTTGCAACAAGGATATGAAAAGAACCTTGCAACCATCTTCTTTCACTCATGTGAATCCGATTTCGTGTGCAGGAGCTAAGACGAGGGCATAGTGGACCGAACGACAGTAACAACGACCACTAGTCAAAGATGGTTTCACCCTTAACCCTCAAGTGCATACCATAGTACCTTATCAGCTTCAGCACCAAATAAACACACTCTCGAATGAGGGTGCCACATGTCATGCAAGCGTTGGTCAATGAACATGTGGTAAAGCTAACTTGGCATGAAAATAAATTCAATCCCGACAAGGAAAGTGCCTAAATTGATAAGGGTACTATGGTATAACCCTTGAATGTACTTGTAGAGCTACTGGCTGGATACAGGTTGATTTGTAAGACCAAAGTGCCAAGTATAGCTTGAAGTAGCATAGATCGAACCAATAGCACATATGAAAATCAGTGTAAAGTATAGCTTGAAGTAGCACATATTAAAACCAGTAAATACATATTGAATTCTATGTTAACGAGGACCGGTGTACATACACATGGATGGGAAACACATGGGACCGTTCAAGTCTTGGTTTGCAGTTTAGGGGTTAAAGGTCAAAGATGACCCATGGTGTCCTTTGTAGGGATGCCCTTGACCATTAAGGGTTAAGGGGTTGTTTACACCATGGACCATGAAGTCATCCCAAGGCCCTGTGAAATTTGTGATTGGTTGTTGAACTCATCTTGGGGCCACTTCAGTTTACACCAAGGTAAAAATGACAGAGTGACCATGGAGTTCAAGGTCCCCAAAAGACATATTTTAAGGCCTTCATTATCCACTGACATGGTTCAATGGGTTTTGCGGTGGGAGAGGCAAAATAGGTGCTTGAGTACAAAAAGGCAAGGGCCCATGGCAGAGAAATGTTGTTATAATAAATAAATAAAATTAATGAATTTCTTTTTTGGAGAAGAGAGGATGAAGACAAGACAAGAGAATTATCAAACTTGAATGTTTTTTTTCAAAACCGCCCTTTTTGGACATATATTAAAGAAAAATCAGCACAATTCACTTTTTGGTGCATGGTCATAATTCCTCTTGGTCCACATTCGGTTTACACTTAGTGAGGGGCCCAAAGGCTTTGTAAATTGTTTTTTTAAGAAATCGGACCATGGAAAAAAAACCACCTTCCATGGTCCGACTTCATGGTCCATGGTGTAAACCGGCCCTAAGTTGGCAGAGCACAAAAGAAAGCATTGTAAACATGAATGAGCAACAAATTTTGAGTATCTTCGGAACTTGATGTAGAGACTATATCGACTGGGCCTAGGCCATATATAAAAGATACACTTAAATCATCCAGAGCTTCTTTCAAGAAATACTTAATCTACCGCTGAGGCAATCAATGTTCTGGCCTCACATACTAGAGGTTTAGAGAAAAAAAGAAGAAAACATCCTCAGATACAATATGTAGAGCACTGCTCGGGGAGAACCGGCAGTTAGTTGCAGATGAACCGGCTAAGTTTGAGAAATAACCAGTTGAAGATGGAGACTTCAGGAGAATTACCGATGATTTTAGAGGAATCTATAGAATATGCCTCAAATGAATAAAGCAAAACCGGAAGATGTCAACCTGTAACCGGCTGGATTTAGAATCACTAGGATCTTGACCAACTATGCCCAAAAACTTCCCGGGCACTGATGTAGAGCATGGTGAGCAAGCACAGAAACATTATGGTGGTCATTTTTCCAACAACTGTGACAAGAAAGTAAATGTCTTGTGTGTATGTGTTGTATACTTCTTATATCCTTTCATAACATTAAGTACTACCCCTCAATCTACCTTTGCAAGAGAGCATCAAGTGTCGGAATCAACATTTGATGCTCTTTTCTAGCAAAGGTAAGATAAGAATTAGACAAAATGCATATTATATTTGTGCATTTTAGGTATTTATGTTCAGTAAATAAGACGAAGTAGACTTCAATCAAGCGGAAGGGCAAGTGTTGGTAGATGTCCTAATCTGGGGTAGATTCTAATCTAACAAAAGTTGAGAGGCTGCAAATTGGTAGACAAGTACTTAGAGAGTCAAACAGGTTGATAGACCTTGCTACAAAGTCTTCCACATTTTTTTACTTGCCGAAAAGATTCAACCTTTGTTAATTAGTAACGATGCCTTGAAATCAGAAGGCAAGGGCTAGCACTGGTACTTAATGTTATGTTTTGGTGCAGTTCTTTTCTCTTATAGAAATTAGGAATAAGAGTGGGTAAATAAAGTCCATATCCATATTATCACAAGTGTTTGAATCTTGAAGTTGAAGGTGATGGTTGTTTCATTTCTTTTTTTAATTCGTGAGAATGAATGGTAACAAGGCTTGAATGTCATTATGGTATCCTAGCCTATGATTGAGAGTTACACAATGGTGAATTATCACAATGACCTCTTCTATGGTAATTAACGGTTTTTTTATTTTTATACAAGGTGAAATGAGATATTTGTCTATTTCAAAAATATGGAATTTTTTAAGTTAATTTTGAATTAAATATATGTTTTAAATATGCTCCCTAGGGTGTCTTGTGATAGACCTAAGGATGCTTGATGTCAATGCTAATAGAACTTATGAGCATTCTTTAATTGCCCACAAACAAGTAAGAGGTTGTACAAAATCCAACATTAGTAAGCCCAACATGGAGTTTGACTTGTGAAAACATAAATTATGGGAGACAACAAGGCCATTAAATTCATGTGAATAAATAAATAATATGGGACAATAATATCATTGATATCATCCAATAAAACATGTATAAAAAATAATACATAGCCAAAAAATTGATTAAAATGAGACTCATCTTAAGTGTTTGAATGTTTTGACCACGTTATTAATACACTTTTCAAATTATTAAACAAAGTGAAAGAATGTGCCTTGAATTGAGACCTAGCCCCTCCTTCCTCCCCCTCCTTCCTCCTTCCTCCTTCCCCCTTCCTTCAGATTTGAGAAATGAGATCTTTGGCGATCTTGGAGGTTTGTTTGATTTTTGACAAGAGTGTTAGGGTTGTTGATTCTTAGAAGAAACTGGAGATCTTGTGTGTGGAGGGCAACAAGATCTAGCCCATTTTTTAATGCAAATTGCAAAGAAGACTCGAAAGTCAAATTCCTCTTGTTGTTTTTTTGTTTTGTATGCATGTATTCATCATTGATTTGGTCATCACGGTGTGCAGTACGTATTTGAACTTGTGTCACGGTCTAGATCATAGCAAATCACAAAAATAGATGCAACTGGATACAGCTTCTATCCTTTTAATCTTCATGTGATTCCTTCAACAATAGAAAGAACTTTACTCCAAATAAGTTACATAATTTATACGCATAATGTCGTACTTGCTAAAGAAGTAGGAACCAGATTTCACTCCAACTTTTCAAACCCTAAACGTTTGGGCTCATGAATTTCTATGCATTCTTGGCAGGTTTTACATTCGATATCCCAACTTTATATGTCATGAACAATGCTTGACCTCTCCTCTAGTGGAATTGTCTTTGAGTGTGGTTCATTTTTGTTTGCCTTCCAATTTACAAAGCATCAAAGAGTTGCATCTTTTTTCTAAAGAATACTTGCAATAACATATGGCCGAGGTCGTAGACATTCCAAACTATAACATATGTTCTTCAAACTGCAAGCTTTGTTACACTCAGACTAAGGTACTCAGGCCTTGAAGTGACACTTTAAGAAACTTTTGCTATTTCAGGCAAGTTAGATAGCTCGGAGATTTTTTGAAAACATTTCACATATTAGAGGATCTAGACAAAGTCCAGAGAATAAATTATTATTATTATTATTTAATCATAAATAATAAATAAAATAATAAATTCTAGAAATTCGCAAAGTCATCTTAAGGAAAGAGTCTTTTACCCTCCACTAGAGGGGTCTATTGATGTTGGATTGCTAAGTGAGAATCGCAACAAAATTAGTGTTATTGTAGATGAGGATCTTCTATTACATGAAGGTGTTGTCCCCCTTTTGTGGATCACTTCTTACACCACCTCATTGAGCATATAGATCCCCGATTAACCATGGTGATTGGCCAAAGCTGGTGCGCTCTTCTAAAAATGTTCTTGCATCCTTCTTACACTGCTATTATGAATGACCGAAGTGGTGCTATTTTATACTTAATGCCGCATATGATTAATCGCTTTTAACAATGACTTACTCGATGGCGCCATTGCACTCACTTGTTGATGATTTAAGGATTTAAAATAGGTGTCAACAATAGGAAGGTGTTACTTTGAGGCCTCAGTACCTTAGGTGCTTGGAGCTACATACACACAAGAAGAACTGGAGAGCAACAATGAGCAACTGGGAGATTCATGACCTCACATTCCAACAGATCCAGTACGCAGTGCACACAAAGGTTTAGAAATGGCTTCTACAAAGCTTAGGAATGGTTGAGTCTGCTTCTGGTGGTGAAGAAAGAAAGCATCATTTGTGAATGGTTTGACAGACTGAATTATTATATCAAATGTTGTGAACATCTTAATGAACATTTTATGCCCAGTTATTCAACTTCATTGTGGACACTTCTATTAGACTTGTGCATGAACGTTTTTGAAAAATGCAGGTGATGATTACAGGAATTACGAGATGCGACAATGCCTCTCGCATTGCTAGGTCATCTGGACTACATTCAGAGTGTGCAATTCCACCATGAAAGCCCATGGATTGTCGGTGCAAATGACGACCAAACCATCTGCATTTGGAACTACCAATCACACGCCTATATATCAATCATAACAGGCCACAATCGTTATGTGTGCTTCCTTACATATCAAGGAGGATCTAGTGGTCTCGACATCATTGGACCAAACTGTGCAAGAGTGTCAATTAATAGGTTCATTAATTAAGAAGGTCATCTGCAAAAATACATCTTTGTCATTCAAATACATACATGATGTTTGTAACTGCCGCTGGAGTTTTTTGAAACCATCATCCCAACGATACATGTTGTGTTGTATTTCATCCAGTTGCACATTCATATTTACCTAAAACCGTCATTCAAATAAATCAATCTATTGTCATACGCCATCTACCTAGGGAACATTTTCTCTAATTTGCTCCCTAGAGCTCAGTTTTCAAGGTTGCATATCAGTAATAGGCTAGGATACCATATTTCTCCCAGAAACAATGCTGGTTGGTGACATTGCACTCTAAACTGCTGGCAAGTTCAATGTTGGAAAACATTTAACAATCATTTTTGCACATTAAAGCAAGGTGACAGGACTGTCTGTTGGCGAGTGAAACAGGTCCCTGCGTAGAACCAAATGCTCACAAGTCCACCAAACTACCTCACGACACTCTTGTAGGTAAGCATGTGGAAGTCAAAAGAGATATTAAGCATTTAATAATACAACTCAAGAAACATCATGATAAAATTAAAAGAGCTGAAGTCAGTAAGCTTAGTGCCTGTTTTGTTGAGTTAGATGAGAGACATCCTGTAACCATCACCGGAGGAACAGGGTCGCAAAATAGGTAATACAGCTTAACTGGTGTATACAAGAACAGCAAGGCACAAGACAAGACCACAAACATGATGGTTGAGTGCAATAATTTAACACATGTAGGATTCTCAGAGACCAATATGGGAAAGTCTCCATACCGTTTACATAAATTCAGGACTAGAGGTGCAAGAAAGAAAGAGTGAAGGCAGGAAGTTTATTGGCTGATGGGCTTATGAGATGAGAAACATTACCATGGCGAAGGGAGTGCAGGTTTTCAATGTTGGGAGTGACAACAATTTGGTCTCCATGGCCTGTACACTGAGTCGTGCATAGATTATGAGGTAAATGGAGCTCTTCATCCAATGGTATACATGCTTCATCCCAGACTCTGCTACCTTGCACTTTTGTGACAATGAGATTAACACTCCTCTGATTGACACAAAATGACTTCGCCAAATGCTATTAAGTGGCAAATGATAGAGACCGGAGGTTAATAGCACTACCAAGTAGCTTGCCATCAACCCACAGGAGACAATGACATCTCAGTTGCTAGTAACTATTCTTAGAAGCCTAAAACAAATCTGTAATGGCACTAATACTCTGGACTTAAATTATACAACAAAGTGTATCCTTCCAGTACCAACATATTGTAAAGGCCCAAGTTCCTACTAGGATACTTCCATCTGACTGCCAAAATTCCCCTTTCACCTCTGGTACAAGTTAAAATTTTCCAAATGAGGTTGTAGGGAGTGAAATTCACACCACATCTTGAGAGCACAGACCCATACTAATCTCACAAACTAGCCTCCCATCATTAATACTATCCAATGTGGATCACAGAATTTCTCCGTCTGATATTGCAATTGAAAGTTCCAAACCTTTACATGCACGTGCTACATTGGATCAGACTGGAATCTCGAATCAAATGAGAAATAGTGGGTATCCCCTTCACAATCTGTGATACATGAATTGAGGTTGTCTCCTGATTGGGCAAGGAAAAACCTATACCACCATCAATATTTCCTCAGAAGGAACTGAGAAGCTTGATAACAGAACTCTGGTGGCAGCCATTTTGAATCATAATGTCGGATGTTACTGGCTGCTGCAAATAACCTGATTCGAGAATGGAATCTCTTCAATGAGAATTCCATGACTCGTCTCTTCCATAGTCTGCATATATAAAGTGAATGTCTTAGATACTGCAAGCAGGTTAGTACAGTCCCCCTGAAAGAAGTACCAAGGTTGCAAGTTTGAAGCTGCTGCCAGTATCAATCATTTGTCCCCATTAGAGTTATCCTCTATACATAAAATTTGGTCAGGAGTAGGTTGGTTTGTATACAACACCTTCCATGTTTGATAAGTTTTTGGTGCATGCTTGGAGGTAGTGTGGGGGTTCGAACAAAAATCATTCTATAATGGTTCATTGCAAGTCAAACTCGTTTTAGCATGCCAAGAGATGCTAAATTGAATTTTGGCCCTCAGTGAACCAACATAGGTTGCTCTTCCATTCAGATTCAAACACTACCTCTGAGCATGCATCATCACAAGTGGAAAGAAATGATTGATATGTATCCAAACATCCAATGGAAAATCATCAGGACCAACACTCAAACAAAAAGTCCCATTGAGTTGAAGGATAACTCTATTGCATCACTAACTTTACAGACTCCACATATGTAAAGCTTCAAAAAAGTTTTAAAATGGGTGAAATGTTTTCTGGCAGGTTGTAACAATACCTCTAAATGAGTTGGTAAGAATTGAGGAATGCCCACTTGGGCGACTGCAAGCCCACCGAAGTAGTTGCCCATCAAAACAGCTTGTTCCACTGGAAGCCCTTGATACAGACCTGCAGAGAACCCAGCCAAGAAGCTATCTCCAGCGCCAGTTGGGTCAACTTCTGTTGCAGGAAAAGCAGGAATTCTGTATTCATGATCCTTGGAATACACTCTGCTGCCGTGCTTTCCCTCTGTCACAATGAGACAAGTTTTTTGTCTAACAATCTCAATATCGATGTATGAAGCCTCGTTGCGGGCTGCTTTAAGGAAGGAAATTTGTTCCAGGAGGTCGTAGTATGGAGTCTCCTCCAATTTTTGAAGCCCTACAAGGCCAGTTTCCGGATCAATGGTCCTTATAAGCGCCTGTATATATCAAACACAGGTTTTCATGAGACCAAATACAGGAAGAAGTAAATAATGACCCAAACCTAAGCTTGTTGAGATTGCTAAGTAAACATGACTTTTAGCCCAAGTCAGTATTGGCTAATCCATGCACATGACAACTGAATAATAATGAAATGACCTTACAGAGACCTTCAGAAAGAATCCAAACTGCTAACCAGGTGCAAAGGCCCTTGTAGAACATCATTTCTGGAATTACACAAATCATTGGATAATTCAATCCTTAAGAAGGTCAAATTTGCACAGCAGGAGAACATACCTGCACATCGACCACCACATAACGAGATACCTCGACCATGCGCTGCAGAGTTTCAGGCAGCACTTCACAAGCAATCCCTACCGCAAGACCTAGTTCAAATTTCATGTCAGGTATATTCTCTGGTTCAATTGGCTCACAAATATTTCCAGCTTTCAAAACCCTTTCCTCTCCTTGTGTAAAATCGGCAAAAAACTCTGTGGTTGGTTGATCTTCAAGGGTCTGAGGCGGGTGAGTAATCTGCGAACAGTACAAAAAGTCTGGCCCAACCTTCGAGGCTGCCTGCAGGAAGAACACAACCAGCATTGGTGAGTGAAGTGAATTGCAGTGAACACTGGTACCAAAATTGTTAAAAATCATTTTCCCACTTGTAGGACTGAATTATCATTTCAAAATAGATAGGTCATGGAAAGTTTACCTTACACTCCATCCCCAGGGCTTCAAATACATTCGTGATGTACGAGACAGATCCTCCTAAACTGTGGACCACCTGGCCGTCATGAAGGGTAAGCTGGTCATGGCAATAGTGCCCTACAACAAGAGCTGCACATTGGTTCATTTTCCGCATAGAATGCCGGCGTGTATACTTTCCTTTTCGTAAGCCTGGAACCTTCTCCTTCTCTTTTTGTCCAACCTCATCCACCCATAAAAGAGCCTCCTGCTTAACATAAAACAATTCAGCATAAGAATATAATATATTCTTTCACATTTCTACACCTCCAAAAAGGATACACTCCACAGCAGGATTCTGCATTCAACATGCAGAATAATAATGACTGGATCGATTTGATAAAGGTACACAATCATTTTCTTCAAATTTGTTGACATAAGACCAAGAATTCAAACACCACCACAAGGTCATAAAGTGATGTCAGGATCATGCATATCCTTGATACGAACACAAAGCAGTTCTACACTCACAAGACGACAGGCATCACATTCTTGAAGAAAAAATGAATGCCATACACCTAGAGTAAACTACTTCTGGAATCCGTACATCTGCCTAGAACCCTACAATTCTTTGGTTTTAACCTGTCTTTTAAAATTGTAAAGTTTCACTGTCTTTTATTCCCACAAACTGAAACTGTCTCTCTCATATCTACATCATGTCCTTAAGTTTTTCTGTGCTTTCTTTTTTCAGCACCTGCGTCCATCTTCCCATTTTGGAAGACCTAAGGTATATATGTTCATCGGATGTCTTCTTGCAAGTTCCTTTTTAAGTTGTCCACAATGTTCAGTCAAACATATTTACATCATAATCTATCCCCCTAGCGAGCATCACCAAGGATATGCTAATTCATCCACTCTTTGCGAATGCCCAATATGTCTGGCCTGTTTTTGCACGTCACTGAAGGTTCGGACCTCCATAAGAACCTTCTCTAATTTTCAGGGAGTAATTTTTCTCTCAACTTGCGCTCCCCACTATTCTCTTCCAGGCTTTCAAAAGCTTGTGAAACGTGAGGGCAATCCCCAAACAAACAAGCAGATCTGTTGCTGTCTGCCACAATACCTTCGGTTAATTAGCCACCACATACAACAACAGATCGTGATTATTATTTCGAGAATCGTCCTGTTGTATATGTCCGGAATGTAAGGCACAAGATATTACAAGATGCACCTCCAACTCCTCCCTGTCTTCATCCCGTACTCCGCTACTTATCATCACCACAATTCCTGGTCCGAAATACCCCTTGCATACTTAAGGTGGCGTTGCGGAAGCAGAATCTGTGCAGGGGCCAACAACGCAGGAATCCCGGAATGGTATCATCATGTAGGGTCCATCCGCGACACAACTGTAACCGGCTGGGTAAATTCGGTGTGATAATGCACACCCCAAGAATATTCCAGTCAACGGAATCTACATATCCACCATACTTAAACCCTTCCGGAATCCGCCGTCCCTCAACTTATTTCCATGTTTCCCAGGATACCATGTGTTGTTGGTCTTCCCTCTCTTTTGTGTGGAGTCTAGCTGGCTAAGTAGTAGAGACCGACCCTGGGATCTATATATCTACCACAACCCTTCGGTACTCCGCCGTCTCTCTTGTTATTTCTGAGGTTCCCAGTATCCCATGAGTTCATTATGGTCTTCGCTCTCTTTTGCGAAGTTTAAGCTTAGTAGAGACCGACCCTGGAAGAAGACTCCCCCATCATCATCATCACAAGCACATGCAACGAAACCCATCTCATCGTCCCAGAATGTTCTATTCTGCCCTTCAGACAGGACAACGTCTAATATATATCTACCATAACCCTGCCGGAATCCGCCATGATCCTCTCTTATTATTTCCATAATTCCCAGAATCCCATGTGTAGTTGTCGGACATCGCTCTCATTTGCGGAGTCTAGGCTGAATAGCATGGACCGGCAGAATTATGCATTCAGTCCGATCATCCACACCCCAGAATACTTTTGCTCTGCCCTTCAAACAGGACGGAATCTATATATCTACCATACCCTTCCATAATCCACCGTCTCTCAACTTATTTCCACGTTTCCCAGAATCTCATGTGTTCTGTGGAGTCTAGGCTATGTATGTAGAAAAGATCGACCCTGGAAGGCTCTCCCCCATCATAATAAGCACATGCAACATAACTCATCCCAGAATTATGCATTCAGTCTGAAAATGCATGCCCTGCCAGAATATTCTGCCCCTTCGTTCAAACAGGACAACGGGATCTAATATATGTATATCTACCATAACCCTACCATAGTCCGAATCCGCCATAAGTCCCTCTCTCGTTATTTCCGGGTTTCCCAGGATCCCATGTCTCTTCGCTCGCGTTGGAGGTTAGGCTAAGTAGTAGAGAGTCACAGACCGACATGCAACATCATTATCATCCCTAGGCATCATCACAGGGACATGGAAGGGAAAGCCCAGCCACCCACCCACCCACTTACCTCTTTGGTCCCCAAATCTGGGGTAAATGGGGTCGACAGCGGGCTGTAAAGTGGCGGGGTACTCGATTCAAGAGCTCCGGAGGGACCCAACCTCGATACATCCACATGCAAATTTCTCGGGCGGGAGGAGGGGCGACGCGACATAGGACTCGCTGGCGGCTTCATACCCGACGAAGGCCGCTCTGCTCCGGCTCCTGCATCTCCTTCGTGGTCGCCATCGTTGCCCATTCGATGCTTCCTACTTAACCCTCGCAATTCGGGACGGCCGCTCCCCTTCGATTCGATTGGCCTCCTGTTGTCTACCAAACAACAGCAATTATAGTACCCTTTCTCCAGCCTCTGCCGATCCGCTGCACCCCACCCCCACCTGTCAGCCTCCTCAAAAAAGGGTACTTCCTTCCTGCCTTACTTATGACCCTCGCCCTACTCCCCTCTCGCTTCTATCACGTCTCTCTCTCTCTCTCTCTCTCTCTCTCTCTCTCTTTTCTGCCGTATGTCGTAAGTAGGGTACGGCTCTCGCTCACATGTCAGAACCTTCCATCCCCTTAACCCTTCAATTACTTCAACAGGACGGTCTTGATGACATCGATGTTCCAAACCCCAACGAACCAAAACAGAAACACATTCATATACATACATACACACGCTCATTCACACATTCATGCCGCACCTGCGCAAAAACCTCGCCAAAGCCGCAATAGTGCTTAACCCCGTCTTACATAAGAACACAAAGCTTAAACCCTCCCTCTCTTCCTCCTGGCAACGCGCAAAGCGCACGGAAAGCTGTGGGATGGAGAATGTAGCAGTCCCCTCTCCTATGGATTCGGAGCAAAAGGAAAAGGTTCCGTTTCCCACCGTAAACGCGGAATCTATTTGTCAACGACAACGTGCAACTACGGAAGTGCTTTTCCTTTGCACTACTTAATTATAAAGAAGTAGAAGAAGAAATCCAACAAATTGCATTCATGGCCTCCTGATCTCATGTGTGTGTGGAAATGTTCAACAACGCAACAGTCGTGATCCCGTCCCTGGTCACATGGGCGAGGAGATGATGCATCTTGCTTTTATTATGATGCCAACTTGTTAAGTTACGACGGATGATGCTCTCCTCCTCAAGGATCAGACGGCGCCAGCATGGCCGCCATCGATTCCATCAGCACTGCGGTTCCAAAAGCCCCTCCACCCTCCCTGCTGTCTCCCCGCATTTCCTGCCTTCCTCCCTCCCTCCGCCCGCCGCGAATGGACTCGCGTCTGCGTCGAGGCGGAGACGGCGGCGGAGTTGGGTCGGAGGTACTACTTGGCAGCCGTAGTGATGGTTGTAGCGGTAGCGGTAGCGGTATCTGCGTCAGCGGTACTATGCGGTAGCGGCATCTGCGTCAGCGGTACTATGCGGTAGCGGTACTAGGCGGTAGTGATAGCGGTCGAGGTCCTTTCTTGGAGAAACAAACGGCTGGGGTTCGGCTCCTTTGGGGAGATCTAGGGGATGGTGGTGGGTGGGTCCCAGCATTTGGGTGCCTCGTTTTAAAATACTTGGACCTTATGCGGTTGTTCTTCTTAATTGGACATCTATATTTGAGTGGTACATGGAAAGGCTAGTTAAGAATAGACATTTGAAAAACGTGTTACGATCATAGTGGACCTGGTATGTGCTCAAATTATAGACATCGTTTTTGGCCCAATGTCGAATAGCGACATAATTGGGAGGGGTGATATGGTTGTTTACAAAGAAGGGGAATCTTCACTTTGACCATTTGTGATTTTTGCATCTCCACTTTGATGACTCGTTTGAAACTCAAAATGATGGTCTTTGTGATTCAAACGAATCAATTGGGCTTCGGATCCTTTGGGGAGGTCAATGGGATGGGTGACAAGGCTCTCCCTTTGATTGCCTCGTTTAAAGATATGTGGGTCTTATATGGTCAATTCGAATATTTTGCAAGCCTTGTCACTATCTACAACACTTGTTGCTCACAAGCAAAGATTAGGTTGGGCAGCGTCAGAAGAGGGGCATAAACTTTCCAAAAAAAAGGGACCAGGGATGTGGATCTTTCTCTCCCCATACCACTTTCCTTCCACCCTTGAGCTTCTACTAGCTTACTTCCTCCAACCTTATCCTCCATATGCAAAACACTCTCAGAAAGACCACCTACAAATATAAAAACTACAAAAACTAACCTAATTGTATTTAATCTTTTGCTATCACTCCAAACTAACCCAATGAAAACAACCATGGTACTAGGTCTCATGGAAGAATGAGGTAGTGTCTATAAGGATTAATGTCAGGTTGGATTAAGGTTTCTAATAACAATCTATATATTTTACTCCTTCGTTCCTTCTTCATTAGGCTTAATTCACACTCTTAAGGTTCATTGGTGTTCTCTTAATCATGTGTGGTTTTGTCCTACATGTGTGGACTCTATCACTCTAATTCCATCCTCTATGCCAATCATGAAGTTCAAGAGCTTAGGCAATAGTCTTTATATCGGCAATTATCTTTTGTATTGGCCATAGTCTTCCGACGGATCCTCATCCATTTGGGATTAGTAATCCTTCCTTAATTAGAATGACATTTAATCCAATCCAAATACACATCAAATTGCTTCTGCAATTTTTTTTATCTTTCATTAGTTTCAATTAAGAATTTCACTTCTCTCGTATTCTTCATTGCCACACAACACATTAAGGCTTGCTCAGTTCATGCAATAACTCCAAAGCAACCATATAGGTTTATAGACTATAGCCATTTCATCATAAGCTAATTAGTTCATTGCTTAGACTAGCCTAATTCCAATCATCACACACTCTTTTCTATAACCGTATCAAAGTATGTTCTTTATTGACTAGACTATTTGCCAACCAAACATCATCATGATTGTGACCCTCCTCTCGACTCGCCACCCACTACCCTATCTCGGGCGACCTATCACTTCTATCATATGTTTATCACCCTAACAAGTTTTTGGTAACCTCTTCCTCATCGTCCTTCATCTACTCCTCTCACTCCGTCTTCTTTGTCTCCCAACTTGTTCCTACCATTCTCTTGCTATATTCTATCTCTCATTTCATTCTTGAACCGTCCTCTTGCAAGCTGTCGGCTTCTAACCTTCCTTCTATGCTTATTGATTGTTACAACTCAATGTTATTTTGTGTCATCAATTCTCCTTCAACTTGCGTTTTTTACACTATGCCCATCCCTCATATTATACTCTCGGACTATCTCAGGCCTTCAACTTATTTTTTTGCACTTTTTGACATGTCTCTATCATACTTAGAGTTGGTTCTCTCATGACAATAACTCTCACTTGGCTAACGTTTTGACAATGTGTCATTATTTGGGACTATTGCATGTTGATTCATTTAGGCTATAGTCAATATGTTTTTTCTTCTTCTGGAAGTTCCCTTCCATTCTTAATTCAAGTTGCAACTCTTCAATCTTCAATTCCACCGTCTTCCTTTCACATGAAAATCTATGGCATGTTCCAGCTTCTTTTCTCACAAAATTTCACTTGCAACTTCTCTACTCAATCCAACTATTCCTCTCGTGTTCAACTCATTCCACTCATTGAATTCCATAAACAAAGACAAACTTGACAATTTGCTCATTCATTCCAACCACAATCATCTGCACATTTAGTTCATCATCAATACATACTTGCTGAAACTTTCTCAATCCCAACTCTATATATCCGTGTCCATTCCCCTATGAAAGGCAATAATGGCACAGTCATAATCATTTGTTTAGCTAACTTCCTTCCACTCTCTTGTCTATAGCCGTACCTCTATGCGACTATGGCCTTAGCAGATGTAATGAGAACTGTCGTCGTCTTTAGGTGCTAGTCTTCTTATCCCCTACGGGGCTTTATGTAGTTGTAACCTTGATTTTTTTTGAGACTGTAACCTCATTAACTCATCCTAGGATATTTTTCATTTACTATTTCATCAACTTTATCATCTATGAAGTATTTTCCTACTTACGTCATTCTTTTGGCTATGCCCAAAAAAATGTATGACATTGATCCAAATAAACACTCACTCAAGCTCAAAAAACCTAATGTCTCAAGCTTTTGGCAGTCAAATTTTTGGGAGCTCAAAATATGAGCTTGTTTTTGGATGCAGAACCAAATCCCACAAACCATAATCTCTTTCCCATTGTGATGCATAGAGACTTGGGAATATTCTTGAAACTCAAAATCCCTCAACCTCAAACACACTACTATGCTATATAGCAATTGGTCAATATTAAGCTCTACAACATGTATTTCATTTATTTATAAGACATTGGAAGACATATTATTGGAAAATTGAAGGTGAAGCAACTTCCTAGAAATTCCAATGTTTGAACTTGGGATGTGGATTTGAACATTGTGAATTCATGTTGTAGAGCTTAGTATTGCTCAATTGCTAGGTAGCATAATAGTGTGTTTGAGGCTAAGCAATTTGAGTTTTGGAGAAATCCTCGAGTCTCTATGAATTACAATTGGAGAGAGATTTTGCTTCATGGAACTCCATTGGGAACTTTGTTCCCACTGAGCACCCCCGGAGCACCTCTCTGTCATATTCTACATCCTTCCCCAAAAAAGGTTGTCCGCCCAAAAAATGCAGTTTATATCCACAGCCTAGTTTCTACACATGTCCCGGCATACCCACCATTTTAGTGTAAGCCAAGGGCTTCAAGAGGGAAGGCTCCGGCACATGCATGGTCCTTAACTTGTTGAAAAGTTTTTACCCTTCTTCTGACATTGCACATCTTGCCCCTTGCCCAAGAATAACATAAGCGTGTTGTAGATAGTGACGAGGTATGGCAAGGCTTGTAGTAATGGACTAGACATGTGCTCAAGTTATAGACACCATTTTGGGGTTAGTATTTAACGCAATTGAAATGGTCTATGTGGTTGTTTATTGGGAAAAAGGATATTCACCTTGAGCTCTTGTGACATTTGCATTTGAGCCAACTATTATGACTATTTTGAAACTTGAAGTGATGCTCTTTGTGGTTCGAAAGAAACCGTTAGGCTTTAGCTCCTTTGAGGAGGTAAATGGGATAAGTGGTTGGCCCCTCCTCCCCCCTTTGATTGCTTTGGTTTTAGATACACAAACCTTATGTGGTTGTTTTTCTTGATTGGACATTTGTATTTAAGTGGTTTACAACAATGCTAGTAAGTTAGTAAAGAACGGACACTTGAAAAACATGTCTTACGATGAGAGTGGACTATGCAATAGTGAACGCAATTGGGAGGTTCT
Organism: Polytrichum formosum; assembly: GCA_964035585.1. Classification (NCBI taxonomy): domain Eukaryota; kingdom Viridiplantae; phylum Streptophyta; class Polytrichopsida; order Polytrichales; family Polytrichaceae; genus Polytrichum; species Polytrichum formosum. Next base: position 35,711,398 of record OZ037938.1, read on the forward strand.
ATGTCACCATTTAAAGAGAAAAAATAATCTTCACTTTGTGTAACAAACCTCTCACAAGTTTGCCACCAACTTTCACAACAAACAACTATCAAACCAAATGATAAGTTGAAGAACTCTATTCAATTTCCTTGTAGCGTCTAATTACTATCATGGACTAAGTAGGTCTTAGTCTAAGCTCAACTATCCGACCATAGGAGAGAGACAAAGATGCCCTCTCCTCCCCCGAGCTTCCTTTTTATGCCAAAGGCACTACTTTTATTTTCTATTTTCACATATAGTAGAAGTATTCTAACATTCTCTCATCTTTCGCTTAGTCACATTCTTCCGCTTAGTCGCATTCTTCCGCTTAGTCACAACCTTCTATCTTTGGTTCTTCTTAGAACCTTCTTCTGTCTTTCCGCTTAGTCGCATTCTTCCGGTTGGAAATGTCAACTATGAATCTTCTATCTTTTCTCCTAGTTGGAATTGTCTAGTTCCAACTTAATTCATTCATCCTTTCGTCTAGTTGGAACGGTCTAATTCCAACTAGATTTATCTATCCATTGAGAGTTGTCTAGCTCCAATGAATAGTATTCATCTTTTCAATATGGAGTGGTCTAACTCCAGTGTACCTCATCGAGAGTTGTCTAACTCATGTGCACATGTTCTCAATATGGAATAGTCTAATTCCAGTGCACTAAATGTGGAGTTGTCTAACTCCAGTGCACATATTGTCAATATGGAGTTGTCTAACTCTAGTCCATCCATCTTCAACTAGGTGTTGTCTAGCTCCCGTCATCCTCTGCTTACACACTGGCACATGTGGTTAGCATATCAATGTTTCTAGTTATCTTACACTTTGACTTTTTTGAATTTTGTATCTCAACCCCGATGACTCATCTGGTACCATATGGCAATGCTTGTAGTTAAGAACGGATGCCAAAAAAAACATGTGTTATACTTAATACAATTGGGATGGTCTATGTGTTTGTTTAAAGAAAGAGAACATAACACTATTTTGTTGTTCAATAGTGTTTTCTTTTTAATGTAAGATGATTTCCCTTGCCTAATGTCATAACTCTTTGCTTTGAAATGAACCAAATTCAACATTGAATCCGTGACATTTTGGAATATGTGTTAGACATCGCCAAACTATAGCCTTGGAAAAATTTGGGCCCACAAAATGTTCTCCTACAACTAAGCAATGTTATGCACTTTAACCTCTTATGATTTGCATCTTGATTTCGGTTCTAAACTTCATATGAAAATCTGTATGTTTTGGAATTGCTAATTGAATGAAACAATTCCCAATCCAATCCAAAGTTTTAGAGTTTGTGAGGAGTCGGAAATGCCCATAGTAGGGCCATATGCCTTAAGGTGTCCATGTATAGGGCAAGGTATGTGGGTCTTATGTGATTGCTCTTCTTAATTTGACACTTACATTTGAGTGGACACCAATAGGATAGGTGATATGATGAGATCGGACAATTGCATCTCAACTCTAAAATTTCTAAAATCGAAATGACAATCATCTTCATGATTTGCAATTGCTACTCAGACAAAATAAATTTTGATCCAATCCAACGGCCAAAAATAGACGTGGGGTTGGAAGTGCATGCAATAAGGCCACACACCTTAGTTACACCTATTCCCGACATTATGATTGGTTTAGGCACTTAGAGTGATATTGTTAAGTTTATTATTGTCTCGTTGGATTAGCATTTCAATGTGGTTTGAGAGCCATGCAACTCATACTATTTGGATGACATCCCCTGAGCTTTGATCTCAAAAATACCAAGTCTCATTGTGGTCATCATATTGGGCTAAGTACTTGTGTTGCCCATTTATTTGCACTACTCTTCTAGCTCACGCCCCAACTTTTGTGTGCATAACATTATTCAGATCCATATCAGCGTTATGTGGGACTGGCAGTATTCTGTGGAATATTCCTTGATATTTCCCACATTCAGACTGAATGTGGGAAATATCAAGGAATATTCCACAGAATACTGCCAGTCCCACATAACGCTGATATGGATCTGAATAATGTTATGTGGGACGAGATGCTCCTTTGAGTATCATTTTACTATGGCCTTGCCCAAACCACGTGATCACGAGAATGTGGAATCGCAAGTGACATGCCTCACTTGCTTATTATGCCCTATATACAATCTATTCAAGTGTGAAATTAACAAGTCCATGATCTGACCTACATTGAAGCCTCCACTCGCTTGTCTATGAAAAGATGTGCTACACAATGGATGTGTTGCATGTGTACATAAGTCATGCTATGCCTATACTTGTTGCTGTTATTTATATATATAAAAATAGAATCACACAACGAGCTTGCAACATAATAATGCTATGTGTCCACAATTTCCCAAACAATGGGGACTCATAATAGGTCACAAAACTAATTAGGTGCACCAACATTACTTCAAATCGGACAACTATATATGTTGCAATTGTGGATATAACATGCATGTTCACAATATTCCAATAACTACATTCTGTGCCTATTTTAATTCTAAACCAACCACATTCAGCATGACTAAATTGATTATCCCAATTAGTGTGTGTTATTTATGCGGAGTTACACAATGCTATAAACTATGTAATGAGAATGTATTGTTTACCAAGCAAAGTCATTTATGCTCTAATAATGTTCGGATAACCTACTAAACTTTCATTTGTAAAAATTGAACTCTTGAGTAAGAAACTGCATTGTGTAACTCAAAATGATAACACACACTAATTGGGATAATCAGTGTAGTTTGGATACTACACTAAATATGGTGTTTAGTGTCACTCACTATCTAAATTTACGCACTACTATATCTTTTTACTATCGATGTAATTTTGTACCAAGTAAAGTTGTTAATGTTTTATAATGTCCAAACTATCAATTTCACATCTGTTGGTAAAATATGAGATATACAATAAATAGATATAGCATTGCGGGATTCCAAATAGTAAGTGACACTAAATATCATAATAGTGTGCTTCATTCATCTCCTCCAACTATAAACCATGCAATGGCTCCCTTCATGCATACTTTGGTAATAAGTAGGGTAACACATGTATTAACTTGTGTACTATGAAACGGACCATACTCTCTTGCATGTGACCATAAAGAATCCTATGTTTTTACCATGTGTAACATATTGTTATAGCGAGTCAACTGGAAAATGGCGACTCAATCTCCCAACTTTATCACAACTAGGAGAAGGTTTACACTAAGAGGTGCAATTAGGTTGTCCCATGCTAATTTATTGACATTCCACACTATTTTGGTTATTTATTATCACAATTTAAAAATACAAAAACTTGGTTCAAAATTTTTGTCGATGCTATAAGGGATGAATAAACTAAGCTGTAAGTTTTTTATATTTGATTTTGACCCAAGGTAATTTGCATGAGTAAAGAGGCAACATGTTTGCAAAGGCAACTTAATTGCACATAGTAGTGTAGTGCATGTGAAATCAATGTTGAATTGGACGAAGGCAAGCCAAGGATGGAAACAAACGCCATTGGCATCATTGGATAGAAGGTGATGTATCAAAATCTTCCCTTGAACCATGTGAATGCCCAGTAGGTAGCATATTTGTAAAAGTTATTCAGCCTTCGTGATCAATAATTTTTAGAATACTTTAGAGGCTGACACAAAATAATTATTGTCGCCTCAAAATTTGCCATGTGTCATGTTCACATTCATTAAGATGCATGTATGTCATATGGAAACTACGTTCCGGCACATGTAAAGATGGAATAGAGAGCCCTATGCGGTAATCCCTAGCATACTCATGATATGGGACAATGATGCAACTTACTTATGTGTAGATTGCAATTATTGAAGATATATGAACTTTGTACTTGGGGGTGGACTCTTCATACCGCGTATGAGCTAACGTGAGTGTAAGAAGGGGTATTATTTGAGGCATTAGCGAGCATAGTATACATAAGGGAGAGGTATTATTTTTTCTCTAGTGTGTATGTTTAAGAAAGCTATCAACAATGTTGAAGTAAAGGTAGATGTACAAACATGGGCCCTGGGGTTTAGAGAATTTTTTTGACAATATATGTGTAGTTTCATCTAGTTCATGTTTTCATCCATTGTTGTTATATGTTGATAGTCCTCAATGACTACCTTGTCCATTATTGTTGGGGTAACTTTGCATTTGTGTTTTCGGTTTTTACAAAATGGAGGCTCTTGGAGCGCTCATGGGCTCCCTTGAGTTTTTCCGTTTGGATTGTGGCTAAGTTGTTATGCTCTTGTCCTTGTTTGCTCGATGCAATTGTTGGGTTACATGTTGTGGATGAAAAAAATGTTCAATGACTTTCTCATTGGAAAGTGAAAGTGGAATTTATAATTTGTATATGCAGTGGAGGCAATTATTACATTACATTAAAAAGCATAGTATAAATACATGAGTTCATTTTCTAGCATGCCATTATTAAGTATACATTTGTTTTTCTCTATAAGAGGCTCGTATATAGGGGTTTAAATTTCATAGCAACCCACGCATGTCATTTGGGTTTTCATTGAAGAGCCCGCCCCCGGGACTTTGTACAACAATTTTTAGTAAAGTAAAGGAACCCAAAAGCAACACCCAATGTTGCCCCACGATGGACCTCATCATGTATAGGTATGATTACTTTGGTTCAAAAATCCACCTACCTTCCACACAATTATATGCAAGTATACGGTTGTAAGTTACACAACACCGTAAAGAAAGATGCCCATTCTTCTTTTCTTGTACTATTCTTGCACTTTGAGAAATATACAAACAACATTGACATACATATTCATCACATTTGGACTTTGAGTATAATACACGTGGGTTAACATGAGAGTTTACAAAAGGTAACAAAATTTGTGTCCTACACACCCGGGGAAGTCACTCCATTGGTCAAGTTGACGCCATGTGCGATAAAAGTGAATCTACTTTTTCTAAAGGCATCACCAAAATGGGTCAAATTTTATCATTTTTTTTCTCTAGTAGATATATATGGTATCTATTACATAGTAAAAAATGGTAACCAAATTTGATGATCTCTTTTTTGTATAAAACATACCGTTTCTAACTAGAATGACGCAGAATTGAACTAAAACAATTACTACAAAAATGAAGATGACTAAAAATTTCGTAAAAATATATAAAAATATATTATCAATGGGTTTGTATCTCTAGTAAAAATATCATCATTTTAAAAAGTATTTATGACATATAATATAGGGGTAGCAAACTTTTATTGCACGTAGTGGCCTAATGTGCATGGAGTGACTTCCCTGGGCCTACACAACAACTCCTCACCTATAGCCCGGTCAACGGTGAGAAATTCTACACAAGCATTAAAATTCATTGAAAATCTGCAAAAGTAATAAAGCAAACAAGTCAAACCCAACTAACACATAAAATTACAACGTACCCGAGTTTGTGGTGTATAGATCTAAGAGATGTGCGATCTTATGAATGCATGACAAGGAAAATGGAGGGAAATACGACATTATCAACCTAAATTATTTGTCACAATGCAAGACCGTCAAGCTACCAAAGATTCAAACTACCGAGAGAGTCGTTACTTAAAGTTCCACGTCTATACATACCTTGATATTTCACACACAATGCATATTAAACAATGTGTTTTCAATCAATTTGGCCAACTCCGTTTTTCCAAAGAAGAAAAAAATGTGTTTTGTGGGGGTATCTTATCTAAGTGTAAACCAAATGCTATAGTTTTACTTTTGGGCTCCTCTACCGAAGCCACGTCGTGTACTTTTTAACACTTGCTTAAACTTGGTGAAGAGGAATCGACCTCCATGGTTGCAAACTTACATTCATCGACAACTTTTGCAAGTAACGGAAGAAGGTCACCACATGAATCATCGTGACCTTGAGTTCCTTCGGCTTCGCGAGTACGAGCTCCTTTGCGACTCCGAGCCCGGCTCGGGGGCTTCGTGCTTCTTTTGATACTTGCACCAAATTTGGTACGAGAGGCCCACAAAGACCATGCACACACCCGTCCATTGTTGCATAGAGAGCGGGTTGCCGTTCCAAAGGGACGACACGAGGATGCTCACGAATTTCCGCGTGGTGGTGATCGTCGTGTTGGTCAACGCCCCGAATTGGCTAATGGTGGTGAAGATGAAGTTTTGGCCGATCGCGCCGCAAAAACAAAAGAGGAAGATGTCCCAAGCGGCGTCCGGGTGCGTCATGCAAAATTGCACGGCCGCGTATCCGCCTCCGCCCGGGACGAGAAACATGAAAGCCGTCATATACAATGTGCCCCATAAGTTCATCCCCATCATCAAGTGCCACGCGTTCACCTTCGGGTACCTATAGCCCCGGCCATTGCATCCACTTAACTTAAGGGGCGAATGCGGCATTTTTGCGACTAGCATCGTAATACTTAAAAAACCCATTAATATATCGATAGACACACAATTATAAAATAAAATATGCAAATATTTACAAATAACGTAAACATCTGAAAAAGAAATGAATGCACGAAACCAAATGTAACATGTGATGTTCATTGCCTCCCTCGTAAATAAATAAATAACCAATGTCAAGCAATCCGACGTGAATTTGAGCATGTTGGCCCTACCTTGCTCAAGAATCTTCTTGGTGCAAGGTGGGGTTTACTGCCTACCTTGCAGTGGGTGGGCTCTTGGCTTTCTACCTACTTAGCTAGTTTTTTTATGTGAAGAAGAGAGAAGATTTCATAGCGGGAATCGAACCGCAAGCCACTCCATTTGGAAATGGGTACCTCTCCACTATCATTCGGTAGTTCAAGGTCGTCTCAGACCATTGCCTCCCTCAAATGAAGTGTGGGCAAAGTGTGAGGATTTGTATTGTTTAAACTCTTTGGTTACTATTGAAAGGCATGAAACACCACCCCAAAAAACACTACCAATAACTTGAAGGAGTATTTGATACATGGTCTTTCACTATAGATAGATAGATTGATTGATTCCATATGCAATCAATTTCTTTTATGTTCTTGAATGCAAAAAAGAAGAAGATATTGTGAGAGCGATTACTGTGCAGTGAGGGCATCTTGTGTGGCATTGGTGAAGCCATCCAATACAAGGTTCAAGAAACATAATGTGTAACCCACTAGTGGATTTGGAGTTGCAACTTTCGTCGCCTTATTATTGCTCTGCATCACCGTCAAATGCATTCAACTCAATGAATAACATACGTTAACTTGCATTGTTTTTCGGGGTTCTTTCAAGTGTGTTTCATGGTCTTAATATAAATCACTTATGAATACAACCTAACATTGGGTGATATAAATGCTAATAATTTGCAACTTTTTTTTTGTCTTGGGTTTGTAAGAAAACATATAACCCATCGCATCTTTATGCTAATATCCACAAATAATACCAATGTGTTGGTGCTTGCAAACTATTCGTGTCAATAAAACCACACAAATTCTTCTCCAACAAGTTTTACAAATTAACTTTCTCAATAGCAACACATTACAAAGGATATACTTGTACATCCACCCAAAAAAATAGCATCTTTGATAAGAACATTGTAAAAAAAAAGCATATTGTTGGATGAATGGATGAATGGGGAACATAGTTATTACTTTGAAGAGTGCAAAGACCGAAACACCCCCAGCAACAAGAAAGGTGCACAAATACTCCTGTATTGAGTATTTGACTCCATAAATGAGAGCTCCTAGGAGCATCACTGCCACGAGCCTCACCAAAAGCACATTTGAGTTTAAAGGTTGCCGAGAAGTCACACATCTATGATTCCTCTCATGTTACACACATATACAACTCTACAATTGTACGAGGCAAAGAAACCATTGCGAAAATGTAAGGCAATACCTGGAATCATTTTAGATGACTTTGCCAAAACCTGTAATCGCACTCCAACATAAAAAAAAACAGTTTTGTTAAATGGGCTAATTGTGCTTGTGTGGTAAAATTTACAAGTAAAAGTAGACATTAACTTGGGAACCACAATATTATGTTGATAATTATCAAGTAAAAAAACCCCATAGATTGCAACATTCAGTTTATAGTCACTTTGCAAATCAAGTTGCCAACCTTGTGTACATGATAAGCATATGCAATTTACTTATTAATTTTTGTGAGTAATTTGTTGACACGTGATAATGTGTATTTGATGCTCTTTGATTTGGTCATTTGCAATACAATACCTGAGCAGGGTAGCTGATGTATTTCAAAGCAAGAATACCACATGCGGGGCCAATAGTGTTGGAAACACTGCAAGCCCAATACGCTAAGATGGGCGCCTCCGTGCCCGGCTCCCCAGGCCATATCTTCAACACTACAACCATCACGTACACGTGGATGAAGAACTCGGTAAGCAAACGTAATTTAGCTAAACAACAACAAGATAGAAGCGATCGACATCACACGTAATTGTATGTCAACTGGAATAATTTTCAACGGCCTTGAAAATGGGGAATAAGAACGTCAACTCACTTAGAAACGACCAGACAAAACACATGAGGCATTGCGTCAAGTTGAGAAACGTCAGATGATCAAAACGTTGTCCATCGCTCCCATACGTTTTCGTTGATCTGCAAAGGAAAGAATCCATTCAGCAATGCAAACTACACTGCAGCAACATCGAAGTATATAAAGTAACTGAGTCGGGTTTAACATATGAGCTCGCAGGTATGATGATGAAAGTGAAGCATCTCTCATTCACACCAACACTAGAGATTCTCTCTCTACCAAGTAATTGTTTATGACAACCATTGTAGGAATTTGCCACCTACATGTTTTCTTGGAGTACACCTTGGGTGATATACGCAGCATAAATCGCGGCCACACAAAAACAAAACATGCCCACTTTCTTTGTATAATCGGATGGTCCTCCTCCGGAGGACGAGCCATCGCTATCGCTCCCGGAGGTGTATTCGTTGTCATTGTACTCCCCTCTCCCCCGCCCTCGACGTCCTCTTGCTGGCATTCAATTCTCGAGTCGATCGAATCTCAAATTTCCCTTAACAATCCATCGCCGTTGTTTGCTCGACCACCATGTGCGTTTTGATCCCCCGACCCATTTACAAAACGATCGTTGCTCGTTATCTCAATCACGCCCCCATTCTCCTTTGCCGTTGATGCACACGAGAAGCATTCACCCCACAAAGAAAACTAAGACAACATTTGAACCCGACCAAAGTTATTGAGATGTGGTGGTGCTATGAATAAGCTTTGGTTTGAGCAAAGGGCACCAGGCCATTAACACTATGAACAAACACTTTATTCATGCCGGCCTTGCAAAAGATCCAGAGTTTTTATCTATCTATCTATCTATCTGGTTTGAGCAAAATTCATCATGAACTATCACGGTTGCAAACAATACAAGCTCCCCAAGCTTTGCACTTTGTTCGTAAACCCATAGTTATTTTAGGTCACGGTCTCCGTGCGCATTTTTTAGGGCATGCATATCACACGTATTGTTTTTTCTTCCTCAAATTGCCGGGACATGGACTTATGAGGGCAACTTGGGGATGTGTCCCTTCCAATCCTTGGAAGGACCACCATGGGATGTTTGTGAAGGGGGGAAGAGACTTCAAAGGACGCATTAATGAGCCACGAACCTTTTAATTGTTATTAACACTAATTAAAAAATAGGTCAATTAGGTGGCAATTGGGAAACCTCTTGGAGATTATGGGGTTCATTACCGGCTCGTATTTGTTCAGTTTTTTCGATCATGATGAAATGCACATTGCTATTAAGACGCTTTAGGGTATCTCTAGTCTCGAGTTTGAGCACACGTTTGTGTCTGCTACTTATGATGTGCTTTTGGAAAATGAGGTTTGCGAATGTAGGGTTCTTGATTATGAGCGTGGATTTATGAAATATGTTGATTTGTAGCCCAATCAATTTATGAGTATCACATACATGCTCAAGAACGAATGTAATGCCGACAGTAATGTCTCCAAACGTAAGAAGGCTAGGGCGATTCAAAAATTTCTTGACTTCCAATCCACATTTCTTTTGAAGCTTTCATTCACATGTCAAACATTTTTGCCTCACAAATTTATGTAAGATGGAAACACTTTGCTCAAGTCGTGTCAAGGATTCTAGCTCGCAACAAACTTCTTGCCGCAATGAGCTAAGAAGTGTAATATGATCCACAATATCGCACAATATTTTAGAGAGTGTTGGTTAACGTAAGAACTTTGCAAGAATATTCTTGTGGTGAGGCTTCAATGAGTGATGGATTTGCAAGACCTAGAGAGGCATCATCATGCTTGGGGGCCCTAAGAATTTACCCTTTTTCATGTGAATAGTTCATCATGGACTTGAAAGCTACTTAATGTGGGTGGCTCAAAGGCCACAATTTGATTATTAAATTTCTCACAAGAAGTTTGTTTTGTACGACTCACAATGTGCGAATCACCAAGTCTCTAGGTACCAACATATATATCATGGTAAATTTGAAAAGGAAAATTAGGGTACGAAAAAAGTTTGTCTTCCCACACACAAGAAAGCGCGATGGCCGGCGGCGGTGCCCTAGCAAATCTGCGTTTGCATCTCGCAAAAAGGGGTTGACCGCACAAACCAAGAAGATTATCGAGCGTGCCAAGTTGAGGTTGCATTCTCTCTAATGAAAACTTTGTCACATGTGTTTGCTTGAAATGATTGTTTCAATATTGATGGCTACAATAAGAGCATATGTAATGTGACAATTTACTCGAGAATAGACATTGATTTGTTTGCCTTGAAGAACTATATTTTGTAGTATTATTCTCTTATTAGGGTTGGGAACATGAAGTACACTAAGTATTATATTTATTGTCACCAATTCTAATTGTAAAACCATGGTATAGTGTCACCAACACTAAATGTTAACCTAACATTATTTGTTATTCCTTGTAAAAAAAGTTGAGGGATTATAGATTGACAGTGTTGCAATTACTGTCACTTACCAAGTGAATTTTCATCCATGACAATATTTCATCACAAGTTGCTGGCAAGAGAAGGTAGGGTTTTGGCCAATGGATGAACTCATCCATCATCCATGACAATATTTGCTCACTTATTCATAAGAAGCGTCATCCGGAAAGTTACCAGAGTGACATAAACTACCAGATGACACTAAATATCATATTCAGTGTAGTTCTCCCAAAGACCACCAAATAATACACTAGCCAATTTTTGAAGTTGCATACTTAAAGTGAAGCAATCTCCAAGGAATCCATACCCTCAAATTTTTTTTTTAAAAAACGGGTTAAGAAACCCCATATACCAAATCGCTATGCTTCCTTCTCAACTTGTTTGTAATGACAATGAAACAAGAGCTTTTGTATATCATTATGTAAGTTTTCAATTGGTTTTGTGTTTTTACAATACATTCTAAACTCCGTAGTATCACACATGTGGCCATCAAAGGGCATGTGATATTACGGAATTTTGTAGCATTAACATGGATGCGTGATACTATAGAATTAGTGTGGCATGGGCTCGGGGAGATCACTCCATTGTAGAGTTGAACACCACGTGCGAACAAAGTTTGCTACCCCTATATTACATGTCATAAATAATTTTAAATTTTACGATATTTTTTCTACATATACACAACCATTGATGGTATCTTTTGTATATTTTTTTGAAATTTTTAGTCATATTCATTAATTGTAGCAATTGTTTTAGTTCAATTCTGCGTCATTCTAGTTAGAAACGGTATGTTTTATTAAAAAAACAAATCATCAAATTTAGTCACCATTTTTTACTATGTAACATGTACCATTTATATCTGCTCATGAAAAAAAATTGATAAAATTGTGACCCAATTTGGTGATGATTTTTACATTTTTTACATTTTTTACATCTAAAATGATCGCACGTGGTTGTTCAACTCTACAATGGAGTGATCTCCCCGAGGGCATGGGACATTATGGAATGACACAAAGGAGATGCGAGGACAATTTGAATTCGTTCTCCCGTCACCTACGCTAGTGTGGTCCACTCCACTTGACCTTCCCGGGCGATGTGGCAGACGCATGCACCAACATTCAACAAGTGGCATAAGAAAAAGAAGAAGAATAAGAATAAGAAGGCGACACTCCACATGTTGACACATGACGCAATGCGGGGGTGTGGGTTGACTTCTTTGGTGGTTTGCATTAACGACAAATTTCGTGATATAAGGGAGAGAAATGTGACAACAAGGAGTGAGATTTGAACTACGAACATCCATTCCCTAGGGTTTCGGGGTATTAGAGAGTGTGTGACATTATGTAGGTTGATATTACGGAGGTTAGGGTGTATCATAATCTTTTTTCTTTTTCTTTTGTATATAGTCTTTGATGTATCCAACCATCAAAATCACATCATGTGGTTGCCGTTGCTAACAATGTGATGAATTCCCCTTGATGAAAATAGGGAAAAAGAAAAGGCGCGGAAATTGCAAATAAGGCTAAAAATTAAACACCTGCAACTTCGGGAACGGCAACGCAAAAAGCGGGAGAAGTTAAGGCAAGCCGCTCGGCTCCGACGGGAGAGGGAGAGGGAGCGGATGAGGCGAGCCCGTCTCAAAGAAAAACGAAAGCGTGACAAATTGCGGGTCAAGAGGTTGGCGGAGAGGATGTGGGCTCACGAGAGGGAGAAGGAGAAGGCGAAGGCACGAGCGTATAGAAACTTTGCTAAGATCGCTCGCCATCACCAAAGGGTTAGCGCTCCACAAGCTCGGAGATCCACGGGCTACAACAAGTATTGGATATGTTGACCTTCTTACCAATTATCGAGGTCTTTTAGTATCCTCTATAAGTAGGAAATCGTGCATGCAAAATTCTCTTCCCTCCACCATCCATATATTTGATGAGTCCACTCAAATGGAACAATTGCTATTTTTTGGAGGTGTTGTTGTTGTTGTTGTTGTTGTTGTGTCTATCCTTGAAGGTGGAGACTATAATACACATGTTTTTTGGGGAAGTCATTTTTGACTTTGATGTCATGTATTGACCTCGTCCACATGACATGTACACTCTACACTCCGTAACATCAACCTCCTTAACGTCACTCCTTCTCTTGTATCTTGAAACCCTAGGGGACGGATGTTTTTAGTTTAAATCTCACTCCTTGTTATCTTGTTTCCCTCCCATATATCATAGGTTCTGACATGAAAATAAATCACCAAAGAAATCAAACCACATGCTCACATGCACCACGTTGTCATCATTGTAACTATTGTCATATTGCAATGTTGACTTTGTGTTATTTCATAATGTTACAAGCAACACTAATTCTCTTTTATCATGCATCTATGCTAACACTTTGTAACTCCTTAATATCATGTGCACCTTGGTTGCCACAGGCGTGATATTACAAAGTTTAGAGTGTATCTCATGTTTATGGTTACATTTCAAAGGTGAGAAAATTTTATTTCTATTTTTTTTTAAAGAAAATCCTCCCCTCATAACATTATTCAGATTCATAACAATGTTTTGTGGGATTGACAATATTCCACGTAATATTCCTAGATATTCCCCACATTCAAAATGAATTACCCTCAAACCCCCCCCCCCCAAATTGTGTGTGTATGTTACATCATGCACCCAATGCCTTGTCGGCAAGACTCTTACAAATTCTGGATGCGTTGACTTCTCTCTTTCCTTGCATCTTCTTTGATCCCTATCTAGTCTCCCTCCCCTCCGCTTTGCAACTTCTAGTTTCCCATATCCCTTGGCATGATTCCCAATTTTGTCATATTTTGGCGGGGTTGAATCTACCAACATTTAAAAAGTGGATACAAACTTCGCATTTAGTTAAGCCTATTTGTCATCTTTGGAATCGAGTGTGTATTGGGAAATGAACTCCATATGTAGGTTTGTTTGAACCACATCCCACTCCACTCATTTTCGTCAATACCTATCTTCCAAACTCTTCAAATAATAGCATCCACACTTGACCCCAAATCCAAGTGGGACTAATGAAAGGGAAAAAAATGACCCCAACATTTCTTTTTGTTGGACGTTACATTTATGTATGTCAATGATTGTATGGCATCATATATTAGTGCGTTGATTTGTTAGATGAGAGGCTCTAAATGATAATTAATCTCAAATTTGACTAATCCCTAACATTCTAGCTACACTGGATATTATAGAAATACTTGGAGCACTTTGAAAGAAAAAGAAAAAATGAAACATAAGTATGCCTAAGTTTAATAACACTAGCATGAACTCTCTTTGCCCGCATGCTACCACCTTCATTAAGAAGATGGCTCTTTCTAATGGCTGTAATTAAGGGAATTTGATCGCCCATTGTTTCTCTCCTATTAGGGACCTATTAGGTTCGTTGGTTGTTTAGTACCCAGGATTTTCACGTTAACCATGTGATTCAAATACCTGCACAATGATTGGGTGGATTATATTGGGTCACACCACAATGGTTCAATGGAGAATGAAACCCACACCATTTGCAAGTTGGAGATGAGTCCCTACAACTCAAGCTAATGGCTTGGTGCTTTAAAAAAAAATTGTATTGAAGATTTGACAAAGTTTTCATTTTAACTAGGTATACTTTGCCAAAATGTATATAGAGAATGAACTTTTGGTGTACACATAATTTAAAGATCTTATAAATTCTTTGACCAAAGAGATGTCAAAGTCATGCTATGTTGTTTATGATCGAATACCATATCAATGTTATCTTTAGGTCATTCATAACAATGTCTATGTTTATAGAATTGGCATTAGAGATAATCAAACTTTTCATCTTAGATCATCTTACTCATCATAAGAAAACCTTAGAATTAGGTCATTATCAAATTCTAAGGTGCATCTACAATACGGTTTTAGAGATTCTTAGCCAAAAATAAGATGACACTGCTTTCTAGTGAATTCCCTAGCATGAATGATGTACCGAGTTGATATCATGGCCTAAATTTCAATATAATATACAATGGACAATGACATGTGTGGACTTGGTGATGGTGAGGTCATCGCCCCATCATTCCACTCTATTGCTTTGTTGTTATGGAAAGGTGAGGGACCACATTAAAGTGATATGTGACAACAATTAGGGATGCCCAAGACATTAATGCATATACACATCCACAATGGACTAGGTTGGTGATTAAGTCCAACCTAGTTTGGCTACATGATACAACTACATGTTTTCATTCAAATAGAGGAGTCATAACTTGCACAAAAACATACACAATGAGATGAATTTAGCTTCATTTTATTTCACATATAAGGCCCGGTCCAGTTCCGTTGAAAAATTGCCCAGTCCAAGTGTTCCCGTCTTTGTCTATGTATGTTCCATCACCATGCATCTTGTTATCTTTCCATTGACCAATATAAGTTGCCCCATTTGGCCACTGCATGACATCCACTTCAAGACAATCACTTAGTTGATCAATTCTTGAAATTCTGATTCAATTTTTGCATCAAATCGTGTTTCAACCAATTAGATAATAGAGTTATGTGCAAAGTTCTAGGATCAAACTCCCGTTGAGTTGGCTAAAACGTGAGTTTGAGAGCAAATCTATAAAGCCGCCCAAGTTTTTAAAAGACTTACATCAACATGCTCAAAGAATGTCAAAGCTATTAAAAATTGGACTCCTAGCTTGTCACACTAGGATGGGTGGGGCTAGCTAGCCTTGCATAGGCAGATCCGGGATTTAGGGTGGTAGTTCCCATGTGCAAAACATGTTTTTAAATCATAAGGTTTTCTTAATATTTTTGGGATGGCAAGTTAGGTCCAAGGAGTTTCACTTGACTCTCAAAATAGGCTCTGACACACCATGAGCTAACAAACTCCTAATAAATAAAATCTTTCAAAGAAGGATCAAACTCACAATTCGTCCCTCTTTGAGAGACTTTACACATAACTCTCATATACACCTCGTATAACTGCTTGGTTTCCCCAAGTTGGACTTAGGAGAGAAGCTAGGAGAAAGACCCAATCGAATAATGTGTATAGATTAATTGACATAATTAACCAAGTGACCAAAAAAGAGACCAAGAAGCAACTCATCAAATAATATCAACTATCAATGGCATATTTGGATGTGTGTGTAAGTGATGATAGAGGGATCCTTGCATGCAATGTAAGAGTGCTCAAACCCTACTAAGAGATTTGTGGGTTCCCCCCCCACTAAGCTTAGGTGTGATTCTTTCAATAAAGTAGAACAAACCGTTGATGTCATCAAGAATCTATGACATAATTTGTTTTCTTCATGAATAACGATTTTGGATAAAATTTCCACCCCCTCCACCTTGTAACACATATTTCACGTAACGGAAAGTTTAGGTTTAGTTAGGATTCCCTAAAGTGTTATACCTACTTAAAGAGAAGGTGGTGCTAAGGTGACATCAATGCTCCGTTTCCACATCTCAATGGAAACCCACTTTATAACTTCCATGAAGCATTTTGCAAACACTCTAACCTATTTTGGTGTCTAAGCTTTAGAACGCGACATCAAACTTGTTCATAAACCTCCAAGTTATCACCTAACTTCAATGATTCCATAGCCCATGAAGGATTATTAAATGGTTTGAAGCCACGTGGACATGAATGGCTCTTCATAAGGTGTCGGATCCAAGGCTTATGATGACTCCAAAGTAGTGAAACCATGGAACCATGAACTTAGATTAAGCTTTTAATCGTTTTTGCTTTTGGTGAAACTTGTATGTAAAGCTTGGTGCACACCTTATAGGTTCCATCTCCCATGTAGATATTCTCTTCCCATTGACCATCATATGACGCTCCACTTGCATATTTGAAGCAACCTACCACAAGAACTTGCAATTTTGTATGTTGTTTGCATAAGAATACTAAGCAAACAGACCATGGTATGGTCATATGCAATTTCCATACCATACGGGTCTATATACCATGCCATGACCTTTGAAACCATGTGAAAATCACCCTAGTATCAATATAGTTTGATATGGTATTAGCCCAAATAATAATTCAGGTATACAAAGGCTCTCTCTCCTTGGGATACCCACCAAATAACCAAAGGTTTGATTGGTAAGGTAGAAAAACAAAAAGCGGTGAATGATTACTATTGGTGCACTAGACTAGGGGTACAATGCTTCTCGTGTTCGCACAAAATGACTGATTGTAAAAGTAGTGGCCCGAAAAGGATGCAGTGATTGGCTGGATAGGTGTTGTTCACACCACTTGTGATCACTTTTGGGTGCCATTGAGTTAACCATTTTGTGTGCATTTGTATGCAAAGTAGGATCCCGGGGAGTGCACTAAAAGTTAGGATTAGGAATACACGTGAGTGCGTTTTAATAGCATACCCCCTACAATACTTGACCTTGAAATAGTTTAAATTAATATTTTTTAGGTGCTAAATCATTACGTATATATCTATCATTTGGTGTAAATTTCAGGACCAAAAGTTTTAAAAATCTTGTTAAAAAAAATATAGAAGTTTGAATTGAAATGTGTTGTTTTTCGCTTCAAAAATAAATTTAAAATATTTACAAGTGAGTATTTTTTGAAATTTATACAACAAGAACTTTAGATTGTGTTTAACAACTTCATATTATTTTAACAAATTTTAAATGATTTTTTAGTACATACATAGGGGGGTCGAAAGTACGCACTCACGTGATTCCTAGTCTTTGCTTTAAGTGCATTCCCCGAGAGTAGGATATTTCGATGGTCAAATTAGGGAGCCTCTACTATACAAGTAGGGGGTTTGACTTACTTGCCACTTTGGGAAAATTGTAACTAATTATTTACATGGAATAAAACTCTGAAACAACTTGCATTCCTCATCATTTCATCCGTCTCTTGAAAACATCGCACAAATTTCAAGCCACTCCTTTTGGCCGAATCCACTTATTTTCACCGTTTTCCATTTATCTACCTTATTACAATCGTTGGGTATTCTTTGATACCATTAGGGGTGTTGAATATTGGTACCATGCATTCACCTATATACCTGACCAACACAAGTAGGTATCAACCATGGCTCTGTCCACACAAAGCTTATCAGATACGAGCGTACCTCTCATCCATCCAACACACAAGCTTGACCCCTAATAGGTTTGTTATCGATTCATCCCAAATGATCTTGAGCACATTGATTCAAAATCTTTTAAGCTAATTTCAATGTCAAATCAACATAAAAAAGCAATCTCCGGGATGCATAGTATTGTAGGGCTTTTAAGTTGGGCGAACGAGAGATACGCATGTATAAGATAATTCCCGTTCTTGAACTTGCATTTGCTTGTTGAATGGGGAAATGTTACCTTGGCCATGCATTTTATCATTTTGCCACTCTCCATTATACTCATAACCACCTTCTATGTACAAGCCCTTCCCATGTCGGTGCCGATTGGGTCTTGGTCTCTCTGCAAGTCATAGGTTTACGACAAAAATTCCATCCATGATGTTAATATCCGTTTTCATCATATGGATTTTCAAAAAGAAAAAGGAAAGAAAAGAAAAACCCACAACTTGAAGCCCATGTTTTATCGCAAAATTACTCGACAACATTTATATGTCATGAATTTTTTTTCTATTGGGATCAGTGTCCAGGGAGCTTTTTGGGCATAATCGGTTAAAAAAAAATAGTGTTTCCAAGTCTACCGGTTACATGTTAACATCTTTCGGGTTTTCTTTAGTAATTTCAAGTATATTCCTCTAAAATAGATTCCTCTAAAACCAGTTTAAAACTAACCTATAACAAGAGTCAAAGTGGATTGTGGTCATATTGTGCTTGAATAATTCTTTTTGTAGAGAGAATAATAACATGGTGCTAAGTAATGTCATGGTTGTTGTTTGCAAAGTCATTGTCAAAATCACTGGACTAGGCTGACACATATTTGCATATCAAAAGCAATTGAGATTTTAGACTATGATACTTTTGTGGAGGATGCAGTAAAAAAAAAGCCCCCCCCCCAAGTTTTTTTGTTAATTCATTTTGTTATACTGGACTAAATTAGAGTTTGTGACCTTGATTTAAGAGTTAAATGGTTGAATTGTATAAATTATTGGATAAACAATGTTTCTTTAAAGTTTCACGCTCTCCATTGGTTAGTGTCGCAAAAGTTTGCCCAAGCAAGTGCTCGAAGCTTGTAAGGTGATATTTGAGAAATACTAAGTTACCTTTAGGAGGAGGAGGGGGAGGATCCATCCCTTTGAGAGGTGCTTTGGCATTGGCTGGTGGCTTTGCAGGGGGAGCAATTGCTGCTGGTGCTTGCTCCGGTGCTAATATCCATTCCCCTTCTACACATGCCAATTCAAGTCCACAAACTAACTAAAACACAACATTGTCAATGCATTCCAATAACATTGTTAAGCTCCACATGATGTTTACCCATGCCATTGGAATAATTCAACAAGGACATCGAGATAGACATATGTAGCATATTTATTTGTGGCAACTTCAATTGAGTTCGGTTGCCATATCCCATCGTGTCCGACATGAAAAGGGAGAATGAATACGATGCTTAGTAATGTCATGGCATTGACACAGGGAAAGAGTTGTAAAGTTAAACATAGACATAGATTGTTTCTCCCTAGAGACATCGAGATAAACAAGGGGTAAAGACACCTAACATATTGGCATTTTCTATCACCTTCATAAGTTGATCATAACATTTCATTAACAATTAAACATCCATACCTCATGAAGTGATAAATGTTCATGCTCCATGTCACATTATTTAAGAAAAATGCAAGATTCCAATTATAAAAGTAGAGAATTGAAGAAGTACCATATGTGGCCCCAGTTGGATAATAAAACTTGCCCTTCCCGTTGCCTGTATCTGAGACACCCACCCCAACATACACTAAGTTTATAAGACCCACAAATTCCAAGGCCCTCTTACCAATTTGTTCTCACAAATTAAGACTTTCTATTTAATTTATAAAGGGGAGCCATGATTCCGGAATTTAGGTCATTTTTCTTCCATTATCAACTTTGCAAGCATGTTGTTACACAATTTATCTTTATCTATGAGGACACATAGGACGTCATGGAATAAACACTGAGATGCAAACATATGCACATATGAATAATGTTATTGTAATGTGATTGTCACCCTCAACTAACATTGTGTAAGAGCATTGCCAACAATCACTGTAAAAACGATGCTCTCAATAACTGGTTAATGGGTTTTTTTAGAAATAAAACCACATGCTCATCTCACTCACGGACCCCAAATGTTTTGCAAATTCTTGATGTCCACTGATTAGTGAGAGTGAGAGAAAACCTTCTAAACCCCATCCCACCCTCAAAGATAGAGTCAGACTAACAACTTTGAACCTCTCTCTCTCTCTCTCTCTCATTGATGCATGACTGATGAAGTTTTCTGAAATCTAAGAATCTTTTGATGAGTGTGATGCAACTTTGATGATTGATTTGAGAGAATTGTTTTCTGGTGATGACAAGAGTTGCTTCAAACTTCATAAACGGACAGCTTATGCAGTTTATCTCTCTCTCTCTCTCTCTCTAATTGATGACCGATGAAGTTTTCTGAAATTTATAAATCTTTTGATGAGTGTGATGAAACTTTGATGATTGATTTGAGAGAATTGTTTTCTGGTGATGATGAGTTACTTCAAACTTTGTAAATGGACAGCTTATGCAGTTGAGACTGATAGGTGAGCAGACAGACCTTCAGCAGGGTCTTCTGGAGCTTCAGGACCCGCAACGTTTTCTCCTCCCTTTGACAAACTGTTCTTCTTCAAGGACTCCTTCTTCGGGGCCATGCTTAAATTACACACATTCTTGTCGACATAAAACCCCAGGGCATTGTGCGTGTGTGTGTGTGTGAGAGAGAGAGTGTAGATTATTTTTAGTTCAAAATGCTGCCCAAATAGATGTCATGGTGCTTCGCATGTCAAAAGCAACCACAAAAAACTTATTTGTAGGTTATGTCAACTCGTGATCACATAATGTAATGGACATTTTAGGGACATGCCATCCCAACCCATTGCACCTGTGCATATGAACTATTGGCCCTGGTAATCCCTACACTGTATGTTGAACATGTTGTCGTTGACGGTCGACTGTTTTGAAGTTTTGGAACGGCAATTGTGCCACCACATCATGTTTGTATACTAGTGCATAGTGGATTGTCTTCTTTATGTCTTCTTCAACTCTTTCATACAATTTATAGGCAACTCCTTGCAAATGGTAACCAAGTTGAGTCTATTAGCATAGGTTTGTCTCTCAAGTTGCCACGATGAACTAGATTCTGCCAATTCCATAATTTATGCACTATAATTTCTCATGCAACGAGTAGGGCTTGCCCAGGTGAGCAACGCATAACATACGAACAAGCAACTATATGTGGCAACCTACCTATTGACATGCCGATTCACCTACACACCCATTTTATACACTTCCCTACATACCTACCTATCTATATGTCATGGGTGCATGTACTTAAAATACACATGCCTAACTAAGAGGTTAAGAGGTAATGTGGAGATTAGTAAGAGGTAACTAAGAGATTAGCAGAAATAAATTTGCTAGAATCAAACACATAATAGAAACCGTGTTGGTGGTAGTGGTCAGCCCCGTCACCCCATCATTGCCTGCCATTCTAGAAAATGACATGATAGTGGAGTTATTCGTAAAGTAAAGTGGATAAAACCATGGGTTTAGTCCCAAATCATGAGTTTATGAGAATTAACACAAAATCACCCAAGTTTTCTTAATGCTTACATTATCATCCACAAGGAGTGGTGTCGGGCTATTAAAAACCGGCTTTCTAGCTTGTCCTACTAGGATGGGTGGGCCAAGCTAGCCTTGCATAGGTTGATCCATGATTTGAGACAATGGGTCCCATGCGCATACCCTTTTTTAGATCCTATATTTCTCTCAAAGTTTGCACCCAACTTTCAAAATAGGCTTTGGAACATGATGAGCTAGCGAACTCTTAATAGAAAGTTTTCTTGAAGAAGGATCAAACCCACATTTTTGTCCCTTTTTGAGGACTTTACGGATAACTCTAGTGTCATTGAGGATTTCAGAGCTTGGACAACTGCCAGAATAACTATAGTTAACTATATCTTTTTTCCATATATTTTAGGGAACAACATTCAAACCATATGAAAAACAACTATAGTTAACTAAAAAAATTTAAGACCAAATTCAAAAACAACTACAGTTAACTAGAAAAATTTCAGAGAACTATAACTTGAGAGTCCCAAAATCTGTAAGGAGCCAACCGGCAAGTTCTTTCATTTATCTCAAAAAATGAAATGAAATATATTACAATGACTTTTTTAAGAGACCTTATGTAAGAATCAATGCTTGTCACCCATGCCGGCCCATCCCAAGAAGGAATAGAACCCATTGTTCCTTGCGATAGTTGGACCCATTATACTCTAAGTTACTTATAGATAATGAGGTCGTGCTCATTGGGTGTTGATTAAGTCCAAGTCACAAATAGAATCAAGTCCCAAATTTTAAATTTTAAATAAAAGGAAAGGAAAAGATATAGATGCTCTAAACTATCCTAGTACTACACTGCATGTTGCGCTCAACTTTAGTTAACTAGATATAACCATAGTTAACTAGATTTTTTGGCAGACCGAAATTAAAACAACTATAGTTAACTACATTTTTTGGCAGTTCAAATCACGAACAACTAAAGTTATGAAAGGCAACTAGTTAACTAATAGTTGAATTAGTTGGTTGGTTGTCCAAGGTCTGGAGGATTTCTACAACATGCTTTTAGATGAAGGAACTTCGTGGTTTTTGTTCTTAATTCCAAGTGAACCCATCGACAATGAAATCGGGTATGATGGATTTAAAGCAAGGTTTGAGACAAAACATCATATGATGATCAAAGTTTGGAACATTTAACCATGGGATTCATCATAGGGACATGATCTAAGGTAGATGTGTCTACTTTGGTGTCTATGGGCATGATTTGGACTAGCCACTAATCATCTCACACTAAGGGTCGCTTTACACTACGGTGGAGAAGTCCACTAGTCATGAATTCTAGGGGAATTTTGAAATTTGATTGGCCGAGAGTGACACTTTTGTCCGGTGGTGGTTTACACTACGGCCAAGAGTCCTTTGGTGGAGAACTTTGTACATGGATGAAAGAATGACATGGTTGCCAACGTGGCGACACCTTTTTGAAGGGGAGTTCTCTGGAGGTCAAGTTTCTTGGGCAACCTCAAAGCCTCGGACAAGAAACTTGGCCTCCGGAGAACTCCAACTTGAATAAAATATTTTTCCTTGGAGAAATCTTTGCACTGTTGTTCTCCCTCTTTAGTATGACATATTTGGGAAACAAAAAAAAGTCGTATTATCGAGGTGTCGTCTTCTCATTAATATAACAAATGGCGTAAAGTTGTCGTATTATTGATGGAATACAAAACATAAGTAAATATGAGCTTAAAAATATATACAACGAGTTTAAGCAATATAAATGGTATAAAATAATAACTTATAACTCCAAACAAATAAAAATATTCTCAAGAACTCTTGAAATAAAAGTCCAAAGATCTTTGGTGTTGCCTACCCAAGTTAGCAATTGTCATCTTATCAAGATTCCCAACTAACTTTTGGAAACTAATAATTTCATTAACACCAAAATATAAAGAATTCTCTAATAAGAAACTAGACAACAATGATGCATGACATTTAACATCAAGATATTGGTGATACTATATCACCCGTGTACAAGGCAACATACTAGGCCAAAGACCACTCTAACTCTAACCATGTCCATTCTACACTAGTAACCCTAATTATCATTAAGTTCCCAACAATAAGTGAAGTTCCCAAGTGGTTCCCAAGAGAAAATGGATGTATTTTAGATGTACATAATATAGATGAAAGGAATTCTATCATTGACTACCTCTTTATGTCAAAACATAGATTCTAAATGTCGCATTATCGAGTGTTGTAGTCGTATAAAAGAGGGAGTTTTGAACTAAAAAGTTTGATCTCGCAAAAATGTGTCGTAATATCGAGGGGTGTCGTATAAACGAGTGTTGTATTAATGAGGTTAGACTATACCAACATGTAATTTCTTTAAAAATCAATAAAAATAATAATGTTACCTACTTATTTACCTTAATTTGGATGTATTATAGAGGTGGAACGTTTTCAATAAATTATTGTCATGAAAGAAGTTCTAAAACATTGCCATATACATTTTATTTTTTGATCAATACAATTTTTTTTTAAATTTCAATACAATGGTCATTTAGGGGGGTAAGGTTTCTACTATGGCAGGATATGACCATTGTGTGAAGTTGTCTAGTGGAGTTCTCCTCTTGATGAGGTTGTCCAATATACTTCTCCTCTAGATGGTTA
This sequence comes from Polytrichum formosum, assembly GCA_964035585.1. Taxonomy (NCBI): domain Eukaryota; kingdom Viridiplantae; phylum Streptophyta; class Polytrichopsida; order Polytrichales; family Polytrichaceae; genus Polytrichum; species Polytrichum formosum. The sequence goes on from OZ037938.1 coordinate 35,735,647, forward strand.
CACTACGGCCGGTCAAGACTTCTTAAGGCATTTTTTTTATTGTCTTTTCATCTCCTCTGGCATACCATCCCTCGCCTCAAATAACCATGTCTTGGGCTAAAATTCTTGACCGACTGGTGTACTTCGCTACCGTAGTGTAAAGCAACCCTAAGATAGAAAAAACGAAAAACGGTGAATGACCACTATTGGTTGAACTAGACTAGGACTAGAGTCGTTATTGTGTGGACTCAAAATGGCTAATTGTAAAAGTGGTGGGCCAAAGAGGATGCATTGATAGGCTGGATGCAATGATGGATTGGATAGGTCAAGTTTCACACTGTTTGGGATGATCACTTTTGGGTGCCATTGAGTTGACCGTTTTGCGTGCATTTGTATACAAAGTAGGATATTTTTGATGCTTAAATCAGGGAGAGTCTGCTATACAAGTAGGGGGTTTGACTTGCTTCCCTCTTTAGGAAAATGCAACTAATTATTTACATGGAATAAAACTACAAAACAACTTGCATTCCTCATCATTTCCTCTAGTCCAACTTTGAAGAATATTGCACAATTTTCAAGCCACTCTTTGTGGTTGAATCAACTTATTTTCGCCGTTTCCAATTTTCTAGCTTAATTGTGTGTTTTGTATCTAAGAGAAGTGGGTGAAGAGAGAAAAGTGTCCAAATAACAACACATGTCTACCTTATTGGACATACTCTAAGTTAATACATGGGGGGGGGGGTAGTAGGCAAAATTGGGTAAGGAGCAGGCTGGGGGATCGGACGGCAGACGTTCAAACAGATTTGGGGCGGACGGACGCCGACTCTGATCGGACGGCGACGGGGGAGGATGAGGAAGCAGGCCGGATGAGAGAGCCTGGCCGACGTGGCAAGCCCACGAAGCCAGAAATGAGCTTCGGCTTGCAATCCAAGACTCTATCAAAGCATTGCGCATTACTTCGCTTCGGTTTGCTTCGGTTCGCAGAGCACTGGAAGGCTATGGCGATTGCCACCAATTGACGTAATTCGGAGGCAACACCATGGCAGCGCAATCGCTGCTCCACGGCCTGCCCGCCACTCCAGTAAATCCTCTCTCTTCATCTTCCTTCATGTTACAAAAAGAGTTTCCGCATGTTGTTTCTCTGCTCGCATTTTATGTATGGATGGGGCGGACAATGTGCAAATCTGTTGTGTATTTAGTTTCCATGTCGTTGCTTGCGTTGCAATTGTTTCCTTTCGTTTTCCGGGCTCCATTTTGGCATTCTTGAATCGCGGATTCGACTATCTTAAGCTCCCAGATGTGAAATTTCTCTCATCCTGCGGTAGGAGAGGATGGATGAGTCATCTTAGATTCGTGCGAGTTCTGCCAGAGAAGAAATCTGAATCTCGAACGTGTTTCTTTCTCTACTCCCCCTTATGTGAATTGAGTTCCTCATCCGGTTCTTGATGGCACCTTGAAAGTTGAGGACATTTCTCCCTCGGGGGTTTAGAGCCAGGTTGAAAGAATGTGTTGTCTGCTCTGTGTCAATTTGGATTACTACGTACAGGATTCATTTGAATATTTTGTGCCAGATTTGAATCTTGAGGTTCGAATCTTCCTCGCCGATGCAGCTGAATTTCTGTCAGGAAGCTTAAGCCTATGCTTCTTGCAATGTTACAGCTTTTCAGCTGCTGTGTGCATATGAAGGAATAGTTTTCAATTTCAATTTCAATTTCAATTTCCATGGGATCAAGGGTAGGTCATGTTGCTGCATCAGTATCTTCGAGGCAGAATTTGGGGCCTCCTGCTCGCATTCTACTACCTGCATTTTTGGATGCAGCTTATCCTCTATTCTCTGTCTAGGTCACGCCAAAATATTGGTAACAATTTGATGGCACCTTCAATTCGAGGACTTTCTTCTCTTGGGGGTTTGGAAGCCAGGCTGAAAGAATGTGTTGGCTTGCTCTGTGTCAAAATGGGATAGTACGAGAACTTTTTTTTTCAAGGTTTGAATCTTGAGGTTCAAATTTCCTTTGCCGATGCAGCTGAATTCCTGTCAGCAAGCGTAAGCCTATCCTTCTTGCAATGGTACAGCATTCTGCTGCTGTGTGCACATGAAGGAATATTTTTCAATCTCCATGGGAATAGGAGTGGATCATGTTGTTGCTTCAGTATCTTTGAAGAGAGAATTTTTGGCATCCTGCTCGCAAACTGCTAGCTCCATTCTTGGATGCAGCTTATCCTCTTTTCTCTGTCCAGGTCATGCCTAAAATTTGGTAAGAATTTGATGGTACCTTGAATTCGAGGGCATTTCTTTCTCAGGGGTTTCGAATCAGGCTGAAAGAATGTGTTGGGTGACTCCTTGTGAAATTTGGGATATTCGCACATGACTCTTTTTGTGCAAGGTTTATCTTAAGGTTCAAATCTCCTTTTCCGGTGCAGCTGAATCCTGTCAGCAAGCCTAACCCCATGCTGCTTCCAATATTACAGCATTCCAGGTGCTGTGTGCACCTAATTTAAAGGGATATGTTTCAATTTCCATGGGAACAGAAAGGGGTCATGTTGTTGCCTCAGTAACTTTGACGAGAGAATTTCTGTCCTTCTGCTTGAATACTGCTAGCTGCATTCTTGGGTGCAGCTTTTATCCTCTTTTCTCTGTCTAGGTCATGCCTAAATTTCGAGGTCCAACAGCCGCCTGTCGGTTACTTAGAGATTTGTAAAGTCTGTTGAAAATGTTCAGCATATTCAAGCACTCGAAGCCCATACATCACATTGTAGCCTTCTACCTCTGTGTATATTGTGTATATTTTTCTGTTTACAATACAGGGGTGGATTTTCTGTGGTTGAAGAACACTGTTGCCCTGCCCGCATTTTATTTTATTTTGTTAAATTTCCTGCAAGAGCTTAATCATGATTGTGAATCCTGCACTGATGGAGTTATGTGTATCCTTTAGCGTTCATCAAGGATAGCTGCAACCATTGGCAGCTGCAGAGGAGAGCATGTCAGCAAAGAACCTGTTACATTTTTCTTAGGATATCATAATCAACCTCGAGATGCTCCTCACACAAGGTGAGTGTGGATGCGTTAAAAACCAGCATTTAACTTCCTTCAGCTGATCTGACCCAAAGTTTTTTGTGAATGTGAAATGTAAAGGTTCTACTTTTAAGCCAAGGAACTTTCAATGGCAGGCATGGGTTGGGGGTAGCGTTTGCAGATTTGGTGATCGAGACAGTGACACAAGAGATGCCAAAACCCAAATCCAGGGAGAAGTCCCGTCGGAGTGGTGGCGGCGGTGGTCGCCAGCGGGTGAAAGCTCGAAAAGTGCCGAATAAACCAGAAAATGAAGCTGACAAAGCTGTAAGTCTCAGGATACATTGAGTAGGGAGTGAGAGGAATTATGGTCTGGGTGGCGAATATAGGAAGGAGGGTGTGTCTTACTATTTAGTGGTGAGGGAATTGCTCAGAATCGCATGCAGATTAATTTTACGGACACTCAAGGAGGAGTTCTTTCGACTGCCATAAAAGAGAGAGAAATGGTAGCAGTATGAACATTTTCACTTGTTTGAGGATTGAATATGGTGTTTTCCAGAGTGAGGTGCTGTGTCCTCTCCTCCTTGTGATAGCGGGCATGGGAGTTGTGGATGCAGTCTTATGCGCCCAGGTTGGAGTGGCTTAAACAGGAGGGTATTGATCTTACAAACGAGGTCAGTCTTTGCAGGCCTCTTTCATTAATGTTGTATTCAATGCAAATCATACTGCAATATGTTTTGTGTTACTTGCTGCTTGATATGGAGATTATTTTCTAGGCTCTACTTATTGAAGGGCGTTTACACATAATCAATGAAGTGGTTGTGGTTTGGGTCCACTTTCAACCACAAGTACAATTTTTTTTCATTTACACACTAGGTGTAGTTGTTGAAGAGTGGATTTGACCTCAGTTATTGTCCTTCCTATTGATGCAATCCGTGGAGTGGAGACAAACAAGTGATGGAGTCCAGTAGAAAGTTAACCTATGAGTAATTGCCTCCTAGAAATCCTCTCCCATTCTTTAGCTTTGAAGTTCTCTCCCAGTGCCCTATAGCAACTACAATTAAAATAGAACGATAGAAAGTAAACTAGTGCAACCACTCCTGACTACACCTTGTATCGTAGTTGGGCAAGTAAGAGTAGTTGTGGTTGTGGTTGTCATCAATGCACCTTCTTATCCTTCCTTATCCCTCAGAATAAAAAAAAGTAAACTACAATTATCAACCACTGAGACAGTGGTTGTGTGTAAACGCCCCTTGAGGTTCTGGAGAGCTTGTCGTTCATATTATTGGATTCAAAAGAGTCCCTCTTCTTACTGTTTTTTTTTTTAATAATTTTTTAATTTATTCCTTTACTCGATTACGTACTGGAATGGCCCCTGACTGATGGGAACGTGGTGGTGTTTTATGGTCAGTGTATTCTTGACACAGATGAGCTCTGCTCTCGCTCAGCCACAGGCCTGTTGAAGTTACAACAAACCATATGGCGTATCAACCGCTCCATCAGCCGGTGTTCCTCTGTTGCAGAAGCCCTTGGGGTTGTGGATGAGATGAAGGCTGCAGGGTTCAATGCTGCGAATGAAGGTGCCTTATCATTGCCTCAAATTGTCATGTGTCATCTGTTCCCGCTTGTGTCTCTTATGGTCTCTGAAGCACTATTGAAGGGTCGTTTACAGTACGGGTGGTTGTGGTTTTGGTTGATCTTCTCTGGTCCTATTTCCATGGAAATGGCTTAATAAATGCTAACCACAACCACAACCACCCTATACCCCATCAACCCCAATACTCTGTATGGTTAACCACACTTAGGCATGTGGCACCATTAGAGAATTTCAAGGCCAACGTCCAGGGAGAAAGTTGAGGAGGCAACTACTTTAACACTACAATCCAAAGCCAACAAGGATAGTAATCACTTTGAATTCTTCTCAAGTCCAAGATCTAAACTGATGATAGATTGTGATTTGGAAGACCAACCCCACCATCAACCACAGCCAGAAGGATTTGCACACTACAGGTGTGAATGAAAAAAACTGTAGTTGTGGTTGATTCTGGTGGTTAACCACCACCACAACCACCTTTGTAGTGTAAATGACCCTTGGGCTTTGTGTGACTCTTTTTATTTATTATTTATTTTTAAAAATTTCAAACCTCTGGCTTGATTGCTTTGGAATAATGACAGTGGTTTCTGAAAATATTACTATGGGTTCTCTTTGGAGGTCAGGAACGTACCTGGCACTGATCACAGTTTGTCGGAGACAACAACAAGGAGAAAGAGCCCTGAGTATTTATGAGGTACGCATCTTGGGCAAGCTGCTCAAGTATCCCAGAGAATGTTTTCCAGCAATGTTTGTCTTTGTTAGTAGATATCCTTCATGTTCTCAGAAGTTCTTGTTGTTTCCATATATTGAGTCTTCAGTTAGTATCCAAAATCCACATTCAATTGTTTCAAACAAGCAAAACCAATTATTCTTCTGCTTTTTTTGTAGGCAATGAAGCAAGCGGGTGTGAAACTGGGGATGCTCACGTATAATACTCTCATATCATGCTGTCAACAAGCAAGGCGCTTGGAAGACGCCTTTAGGATCAAGGTAAAGTTCTTATGTCTCTGCTGACTGATCCAATATAATATTTTCACATGGCTCTGTTGTATGGTTAATAATGTGCGCTTTGTGGCCACCTGTCCTACACCAGGTGCATCTTTTTTCAAATAACCACAAGGACTTTCATCCATCTTTGCAATATCTTGCCAGGAGGAAACATCTCTCCTCACTTTATTCCGCAAGAGTTGAAGCTATACACGTGCAAGCAATGACTTGTCAATGAGATAATATGTTGTGACTGTTGCTATTATACATAACTCACAATCTAATGCTGGATTTGTAGGCGGAAATGGAAGCAGCAGGATTAAGGCCAGATGTGGTGACTTACACGGCACTTATGGCACTGGTTGTGAAAACAGGGCCCTATCGGGGACGGTCCTCTCCTGCTCAGAGGTATGCACTCTCCAGGTTTCCTGTTTTCAATCGCATAATAGTTGAGACGTCAGTCAAAACTCTTCTTGCTATTTTCACTAGGACTAGCTTTTGATTTTCGTTTATCAGCATACTCAATCTTTGACTTACATGGTTTTGGAGCAGACTAGAGAAGGCATTGCAATTGTATAAGGAGATGTTGGATCGAAATATTCGGCCTGATTCTATAACATTCAATACTCTCATGTTTGCTGGTGCACAAGCAAAGATGCCAGGAAAGGTTTTGGTAAGCGCTTCTTCATTGCTGTAAAAGAAATCTCTGGTGAAAATTGAAGTTGAATTTGTGTGGTAATGGGGTTCTCAATTGGCACCCTCAACCAAGTGCAAATTCATTACCATTTTTCTCATGTTGGACCTTCTAAACCCTAAGTTATAATAAATCAAGGGTTGTGACATTTTGTAGTGTCAGTCTCCCGGTTTTGTGGTAGAGTTGCCTTTTGAGGTGGACTTGACACAAAATCCGGTAGACCATGAAACATTATCCATTGCATGCCATGTAGGAGTCCATGTAGGTACTTTCATCCATTCAAACTTCCTTGGTCCCTTAGACCCTAAAGCTCTAAAGTGAAGTGGGATGGTCTCGGCATTTACCATCAATGAGAGGTCTTAGATTTCAATGGTCATGGGCCCTCAAGCTCAAGTGCCCCTAAGTTCTGAAGGACGTTTTGGGGATTCATGGTGTCATTTCTATTGACAGGAAGTTTATCGGATGATGATTGCTGCGGGGGTTTCAGCCAACCAATTTACTTTTGGGATTCTACTAGAATCTGCAGGGGCTGGGGGGCGGTTAAAAGCTGCACTTGGGGTTTTTAATGAAATGCGGGCAGCCGGTGTTGCCCCTCAAACCAGCACCTACAATTTCCTCATTGAGGCATGTGCAGCAGCTCCTCATCCAGATGTGAGTTTCTATTGTCCCTCTGTGCATATGAAACATGAGATGCAGATGTAAGCATGAGTACTCTATTATGACAAGGTTATTATTCTAATAAGGCATCTTGCTTTTGTTCCTGATCAGGCGGAGAAAGCTTGGGCTTTGTATGAGGAGATGAAGACAGTTGAAGGTGTAGTTCCTAATGCACAGACTTATAACCAACTCATTACAGCCTCATGTAAGGTAATGGAACTTTTCTTCTCAAACAAATCAAATCTGAGACAAATCTTGGAGGCAGGTCAGTATGTACTGACTGGAACATTCTTGCATTCAAATGCTGCTATGGTTGTTTGCATCGGGATTTGATAGCATGCATTTTTGTTGTATTGGAGCTGCAAATATCACATAGTTGATGCAATTCTTTTGATTGCATAGCTGGCCCAAGGTGTCAGGACTAAGATTTTATGGCTCACTCTCATAAAAGCAAGCATCATCGATTGGTGCAAATCTTTTTAGTTTTGGAGGTATTGTGGGCTCTTTTCAAATGGATAATATGTATTCTGCAGGGAGGTGACCACACAGGAGCATTGAAAGCATACCAATTGATGCAAGATTCGGGCTTCCAGAAAGCTATAACCTGTGCTACCTTCAACAAGCTCATAAACTCTGCCAGCCAAACAGAAGGACTTGAGAGTGCATTTGAGGTTAGGAAATTCCTGCAGAAACAATATGAGAACGCTACAAGCAACACACATGACTTGATGTATTTTACTTAAAAGTACACTTAATAGTTCTTTTAGTGTGGGCCATAGTAATTCTCTAGAACCTACATTAATTTGCAACCCATGCCGAATCTCTAGTTCAAAATTAGTTTGGGCCACATTAATTGTTTTTTAAGAAATTGATGTGGCTGATTATTTTACCTTACGCTACTTTTGTCCTTGAATTAATACTAAAGGTGTTGGTCAGAAGTCTCCAGGAAGCTCAGTAGAAGACCTGGGGTCTTGGGCCCACATTATTTCCACCCTGACCAGACAATAGCGTGGTCCGCATTAATTATTTGCACATCAAGTTTTCATTTACACTGATGGGACTATTTAGTGTACTTGCAAGTTGACATTAGGAAGCTCAAGGAGCTGATTTTCTTGAAGAAATGGCTTTGATATGTAGAGCTCGGTTTGAGTTTTAGAGTGAGGTTCAGTTTTACTGTTTTCTTTGCAGATGTACAGGAAAATGCAGGCAGGAGGTTTTAAGCCTGATGTTATCACCTATGGCACGTTGGTGTCAGCTTGCACAAGAGGGAATGATCTTGAGAAAGCACTCTCTATCACTCAGGAGATGGAGAAATTGGGTGTCAAACGCAACCAGGTCAGATTTAACACATTGCTTGAAGTAGACTCATAGATCTGTCTCATTGGTCATTTGGGAAGTTCCTGTTTCTGTGAAGAAATTCCAAGTCAATGAATACTATGTACATTAGATCATGTTCTTTAGTGAAGAAGCTCTCTGATTTCTCCTTTCTTCATAAGTACTCTCTCATGAATACAGTGGACTTGACAAGGTACACCTGCAAAATTAGCTTAACCCTTCAATGCCCGGTGTCTTCATATGGGATATGTGATGAGCTCTATGAACCCCAACAAGTAAATAATATATATTTTTTGGCCTATGATATTGAATCCATATTTAGCACAACCATAAAAAGAGGAAGTGAAAATGAAATTTATTTGTGACAATGGTGATTAGATATTTGTGGTATGTATTGGAGTCTAGGTCATCTATACAAGCTCATCTCCCTTTGATTCAGATATATACTCCTTTTGGAACAATGTGGATGATAAATGGGCTAATTTTAGATAAGATTGCTTTTGACACTTTTAGCTTAAATATCAAGAAGTAATCTTAAAACCCTCCATATGACACTTTGAGGGTTAAATAGTAGTTGGAGTTCTGGCTTTAACCCACTTGTGGATATATGGTTACATCATGTTGGGATGATTTCAATCTAAGCTCATCACATTGTGCGAATGGTTAGGTGGTGTTGCACGCTCTTATTGGAGCCTATGGACAAGCAGGACAGTGGGAGGACTCTGTTGCTACTTTCAGAAGTCTGCAAGAAGGAGAGGTGATTGATTGTTAGGCTTGCTTTGGGGTCTTTACTTGATTGTCTTCAAAATATTATTAATACTTCATTTATTCACAATCCACTTTAATTTTTTTAGTAGGAAACAGTTTTTTGCTGAAAGGAGTAAAATTAAATGGGCTTGTTTTGATTTTTTCCTGTTGTGCAGGAGCCAGTAACGTCAGTATCGTACGGTGTTGTTTTTGACGCTTGTTTTGGGAAGGGTGCGGCTGATGTAATACTAAAGCATTCCCCTGGGAAACTGGACATCACCCCTGGTAAGTAATGTGGTAAGAACAGATAAAATTTGACACAAAAACTCATTTATATGCAGTGAGCATTAGAGTTCTCCTTTAAGTTTCAAAAACTCATGTTTGGTAGGGAGTTTTGCCCCACTCTGGACAATTTATAATGTTTGAGGAGCATTCAAGTAGTGTGGGAACTCCTAATTTGGTGAATTGAAGCAGAGGTGTTTGACTTTGGCAAATAGAGGGTTATATAAAAATGAAATTCCTTCAAGAGCACCATTTTAGGTGCCTTCAATTTTTTTCCATAATATTCTTTTATATAGAGCCATCTTTTGGCCAGAATCAAATGCCTCCCAATTTTACCAAAATTGGGGTTTCTGACACCACTTGAATCCTCCTCAAAACGTTATAAATTGTCAAAAGAGGGGCGAAACTCCCTACCACAACAATAGTTTGTGGGAGACTCCAAGATAACTCTAATGTCAAAGTCTTTATGGCTTCATCCACAACCTCTCAAATAATTATTTTTCTGGTATGTGTTTCTTAGGCATTCAAGCTGCAATTGACTTGTATGAGGAAGCAGTAGAAATTGGTGTGTTTAACAATTTTACACGGGACGATCTTGCCAGGTACACCCAACAAAGACCAATACACATCACTTGAGTTCTTTTAATATTTCTGCTCATATATTTATCCTAGTAGTGCATTGGAGCTGGATTCAGTTTGAAGAGCATTAAGATGAAGAGTTTTTTTCTTTTTTCTTTCTAATATTGTTGGATTTGGTAACTCCAGGTGTGATGTGCGGAGCATGAGCCGGTCAGGCACTGTGGTTGCACTTTTGTCATGGCTCCTGCATGTTGGGGAGGAGCCTCCTACCTCAGATCTTCTTGTTGTCACTGGAGTAACTAAAGGGCAGGTAAGTTTATTCCACAAAATCCTGTAAGATTTCTTTTTGTCAACACCTTCCATGAGCCATAGATGACAAGCCTTGTCCCGCATTAGTGGTATCCTGTAACTCAATGGGGCTTTTTGTCAGGAGTTGGTCCCCTAAGATTTTCCATTGTTTGTTTTTCATATTATCAGTAAATTTCTTCCCACTCATGGTGTACGGTCAGAGGTAGTGTTTGAATCTGAATGAAGAGCAACCTATTTCGGTTCATTGAGGGCCACTCATTTTTAGAACTTCTTGGCATGCCAAAAATGAATTTGATCCTCAAGAAACCGATATAGAATGTTCTTTTTTCAAACCTCCACACTACCTCCGAGCATGCACCCAAAACTCACCAAACATGGAAAGTGTTGGAAGTGTGCAAAACACCCAACTTTTCACCAAAAGTCATGTTGAGTTAGAGGAAACTTAATTATCCTCTCCCTAGACATCTACACATGACTTTGAAACCCTGGAACAAAAATATAGGGCGTGTAATATCTCTGCATAAGGTTTCTTGAAATGTCAAGATTCTCAACAAGGAATGTAGGTAGAGTAACTGAATTTTACTTTACTGGTCTGCATTATTTATTTACCGTCTTATGTGCATAACAGCTTGTAACGGTGATGAGCAGGTTGCTGCAAAGTCACGAAAAGGAAGGTACAAAAAGAATTACAGCATTGCTGAAAGTACACTTCAAGCTGTTGGGTTACCAGCCACTCAGTTAAACACAATCACCATGCAAGCATTGACTGTAAGTGTGGGAGACTTGAAACAATGGTTAGTAGACGCACAAGAAGATAAGGATCTTCCAGTCAACATGCTTCATACTGAGGGGAATGTGGATTTGGAAAATGTTTATCAGAAGTAGGAACTTGGGAAGAGAGTCATGGACTCAATTGATGTCCAGACCTAGTAATAGAACATTTTAATTCCTCAAAGTTGAAGAATTGAATGACTCGGTGCTTACCTTTTTCCTCTTTGAACATTGTGACGCTTTCTGATGTGCGACCGAGAACATCACGCATTCCACTACACCAATTTTGGTAAATACTCTGGACGACACTATTGAGCTTGTTTCCACACTAGAACCAGTGGGGATAGTACTGTGGGTGCACACTACCAACACATAGTATTTAACATCAAAGGTCCACGTTGTAGGTTAAAATATTTCTATTGTGATGAAATTAGTGTGCAATTGAAAGACTTCCAACCTAGTGGAAAACGTCGGATATATCACAGGGCATGACAAGTTTAACTAGGGTTGCTCATTATTTTCCAACATGATTGTGTATATTGTGGGCCATATTACATGGTTGCCCAAAGGGAAGGCAACTATACATTTGCCACACTATTTATCATAACCAGTGTACTTTCATTTGCGAAGTGTTGCATTTTTTTGTATGAATAGTCGACTCTTACAAGACGGAAGAGTGCTACCCTCTGTAACATGATCAAAGTTTCAGTTGTACACATGTTCAGGGTCAACTTTTGGCTTCAAAAATTCATAGTAATTTCAAATTAAGGAATAAGATTTACCGAAAAATTTGTAGTCCTAATTTCTGTTTTACTACGCATGAAAATTTTGCACCACCTTAGAGCATCCGCACCCTTGCTCGCTACACCCGGCCGTGAGGTCCTTTTGCGGGCCAGTGCATGAACGAGTCCCGCACCGCAACTCGCGCAACGACTTTTTCAAGCGCGGGCTCGCCAAAATCCTCTCCGGCCTCGCCATCTTTCAGAGTCTCCTTGTTGCTTGAGTGCGCCCAAAACACGCGTTTTTTTTTAGAGCTTGCTATTTCCTTCTAGATTGCGATGGCAGGTCGTGGGCGTGTAGGGTCGGTGCAGCGAGGCCGTGGTCGCGGTGGTGTTGTCGCAGGGGAGGTTAGCCGGAGCGGGAGAGGCTAGCCTGCTCAGATTAGTGGCACCTCCCTGTTGTTTCCCGAGCAAGGGTGAGGGTCTCAAATTTTGGCGAGTCCCTAAACCCTTCCAGGGCCCTCCACTCCCCCTTTCCCGTGTGTGTGATTCCGCGCAAGGGTGCGGATGCTCTTATACTTCTCTAGATTTGGCACAAATTCTCTTAAGTGATCGGTTATGGGGCACCTCTACTCTAGTGCAAGATGGTGAGCAAATCCAAATCATTTCAATGCCATTTGCCTCATAATTTTTGGAGCTCATATGGAATGCCTTATTTGTTTTCAATGTGATGTTTCTCATACTCTTGGGTGACATGCACATGTTTGTTTTGACTTGCCCACACTAGTTTCACACACATATTAGTATTGTGTAATAAAGTTATGGAGTTGGTGCAATTATTATTTTTGAAATTTTTTTGGCACAAATTGAAAAATCAATTGCAAGAAAGGAACCAAAATACAACCACCTCGGGAGGACTAGCGCAAATTGAGGGGTTGGTGCGATTAATTCTAGAGTTGGTTTTGATAAACCCTTGGTTGTGAATTGATTGTGATTCTCCTCATGAAAGATAATCCAAAGGGCCCTTGAAATTTTTGTCTCCCACTCTCTCTCTCCTCTTGGAATCGTTTTCTTGAGCCCGAAACAAGGTGCATTTGAAGGGGGAGAATGGCATGACAAGGCCAGATGAATCAAAGTTCCATCGCCTATTGGGAAGGCAATGGAAACAACAACACAACCTTGTTTTGATTGATTGGTTTCGGTCTTAGAAGAGTAATCATGGTTTGGTTATTTTAACACCTATCAAGGGGGTAATAGTAAAAACTGACCCCTATAGGTTGGTTGCTTATTCATCCCAATTTCAACTCCCTACATAGTTTACGTTTATTTTTGTTTACTGTTTTAATGTCACCTGAGTAATAGTGTCACTTGCCCTATTATGAGGTCTATCTTAGGTTACACTAATGGTCAACAAGGTTGACCATTAGTGTAGCCACATGACACTCATGATTTGCATGCCCAATAATATTTTCATGTAACGTAAAAATCTATCATGTCAAACATCCCTATGTGCTACACTTAATGTCATAATGCAAATAGTGTGTAACTTCGGAAAGTTACTTATCTTGGCAAATAGCATATTGGTGATTAGTAGATGTGACATTATTTCTAACCTCTAGGCATCTAGCTTAGGCCTTTTCTAAATATTGTACGTGGCACTAAATACCATGAACAATGTAGCCTAATAGGGGTTTCTTACCCTCAATTAAGAGTTAATTCATGTTCTAAAATAGCAGTCAACGCTTCCACCTCCCCTCCCCCGGTTTACCCTCCCCCTTGATAAGTGTTGTGAACATTTACCCGATTTATTCTAGGTATGTGATGTCGTTTCTGGGGCTCAATCCAAAAAAGGAAAAAGAAAGAAAAAGAAGAAGTGAATTTGAACATATGAAACAGTTTCACCCGTGTGATTCACCCTTGGGATGGATGAGTTTGCCTAGTCATTGAAGAGCTCTGCTCTTATGGATCCACTATCTTGTCAAAGGTATGTGGATATGATTTGATTACTTATTTTAGGTGGACACCTATATTTGAGTAACATGTGGTTAACGTGTGGATCTAAGGACAAACACCCAAAGGACATATACTCATAAAGAGGTTGGGGCTACATGCTGAAGTTTTGATAGATTATTCTAAAATTAAAAGCCAAGATAATTGGGGGGGGGGAATGGACTTATATAATCATTTACGAAGAAAGGAGATCTTCACTATGATAATAGGAATGAAATGTTCATATGAGCTATAACATTTTATGAGGAAATTGCCTATGGCCTTACTTTGGATTTTTTAATCATCTCATACTAATTGCGTGTTTAAGTATCTTAATTGAAGTGGGTAAAAAAGGTTTTGGGGGGGGGGGGGTTGGAGGTCTACTTTACATGGAGGTGGTGGCCTAGAGGATCCATTCGAAGGCCCAAAGACACACAACTCAAGCTGGCAAGTTTGGTGGGCCAAGGTTAAAGAATATGAGCCTAAAATGGTTACTTTGACCCTAAAAAAAGGGTAACATTTTTTTCACCACATAGACATCCCTCACATTATATGGGCACCGAAACCAGATCCTTGTCAGTGTCGGGGTGTCAGAATCGGGCCGGGCCCGGCCTCCACCAATTTTTCTGAACCCGACCGAAACCTGCTGCCCGGCCCGCCCAACTTCGAAAAAAACATTGCCTTAATATTCTTGAAGGCCGCTTGACTACAAATCCCATATTGAGTGCGCTTCACCTTCAAGGTCCAAAATCCAATATATATGTTCACTTTCATTGAGTAAAGAAGCAATTGACTGGGATTTCATTATCAAAGTGAAACCGTCAATCAAGCATGTAATTAACTTGGAAGTCAAAAATATTACAAAACTCTCACTAGCACTGAGGTTATAATTTTTGTGACTTACAATTTGAAATTGTCTTTGTCATTCTAAAATGATGGTTAAATTTAGTAAGCTGATTTCAGTGCATAATTTAGGACATTTACTGAATTAATTATAATAAATTCACTGAATTGTATTAAGTTACTAAATTTAGTAACTTTAGTAACTTTACTATAATCGATTCACTAAATTATATTTACTAACCTAGTAAATAATTTAGTAAATTATATTTAGTTATATTTAGAAGATAATTATATGGGGTTACGCTCGGGGTTACAGGCTTGTGGTTACAGGCTCAGGGTTACAGGCTCGGGGCTACAGGCTCGCGGTTTCAGGCTCGGGTTACACTATGTGGTTACACGGGGCGGTTACACTCAGTAGTTACATGTTGGTTTTACGTTACCCTCCTTCTGGTTACACACACATTGTTGGTTACCCTCCTCCTCGTTGGTTAGGGTCCTGCTGGTTACACAATCCTCGTTGGTTACAATCCTCCTGTTCCTTGGCTATCATTGTTGGTTACGCTCCTGGTCGTTACACCCTCATTGTTCGTTATAATTCTTTCGTGGTTTCACACTCATTATTCGTTAGGCGGAACCTGGTTACACCTAAAACCCGGTTACACCAGGAACCACAAAGGGTCCAGAGTCTCCAAGAAAATGAAGGCTTGAACCACAAGAAGGGTTGCCAATGTAGTTTCCTGCTCAAGCGGATGTGGTTACTGCCCCACATTTGTCAGGTGGTATACACACAGAAACACCATGTGAACAAGAATGGTGTTGTTGTCCATGGCGCCGGGCAGTTAGGTGTCACTACCGCCGTTGGTGCCCATTTGTCTTTAGAAACAATCCAATGGATAGACAAGACCATTCGTGAGGGCTTGTTGGTTACGCAAGTCATGAAAAAACATAAGGAACGTGTTCTCGATATCATTCGCAAGGGAGGCCGCATCAGCAGGGACATGTTCCTCAACGAACAAGATATTCGTAATGTCGCCCGTAATCACGCACGCGAAACGTACATGAAGCATATGAATGACGCCACCAGCGTCAGAATGTGGGTTCAAGAAAACATGTATGATGTCTTCTTCTACCATGATGGAGGTTTGCTGGTGCAGGAGGAATTGCGAGGAACAAACATTCCATTCACCATTGGCATACAAACTGAGTGGCAACGACAGTCCATGCTGGCACATGGTCACGAAAGCACTGTTTCCATAGACACTCATGGTTTTCGACGAGTGGTACAATGGAATTCTTGTTGCGTACATTATCACCTCTGGCTGCAAACATGACAAGGAAGGTGTAACCAGGTTCCGCCTAACGAATAATGAGTGTGAAACCACGAAAGAATTATAACGAACAATGAGGGTGTAACGACCAGGAGCGTAACCAACAATGATAGCCAAGGAACAGGAGGATTGTAACCAACGAGGATTGTGTAACCAGCAGGACCCTAACCAACGAGGAGGAGGGTAACCAACAATGTGTGTGTAACCAGAAGGAGGGTAACGTAAAACCAACATGTAACTACTGAGTGTAACCGCCCCGTGTAACCACATAGTGTAACCCGAGCCTGAAACCGCGAGCCTGTAGCCCCGAGCCTGTAACCCTGAGCCTGTAACCACAAGCCTGTAACCCCGAGCGTAACCCCATATAATTATCTTCTAAATATAACTAAATATAATTTACTAAATTATTTACTAGGTTAGTAAATATAATTTAGTGAATCGATTATAGTAAAGTTACTAAAGTTACTAAATTTAGTAACTTAATACAATTCAGTGAATTTATTATAATTAATTCAGTAAATGTCCTAAATTATGCACTGAAATCAGCTTACTAAATTTAACCATCATTTTAGAATGACAAAGACAATTTCAAATTGTAAGTCACAAAAATTATAACCTCAGTGCTAGTGAGAGTTTTGTAATATTTTTGACTTCCAAGTTAATTACATGCTTGATTGACGGTTTCACTTTGATAATGAAATCCCAGTCAATTGCTTCTTTACTCAATGAAAGTGAACATATATATTGGATTTTGGACCTTGAAGGTGAAGCGCACTCAATATGGGATTTGTAGTCAAGCGGCCTTCAAGAATATTAAGGCAATGTTTTTTTCGAAGTTGGGCGGGCCGGGCAGCAGGTTTCGGTCGGGTTCAGAAAAATTGGTGGAGGCCGGGCCCGGCCCGATTCTGACACCCCGACACTGACAAGGATCTGGTTTCGGTGCCCATATAATGTGAGGGCATAGACATCGACCTTTAGAATTCTCCAAGTTCAAGTTTGGAGTTCTTTTTTTGTGACCACCCTTGAGACAAAGCTCCACCATTTTAAGCACATGTAAGTGCTTGTTGTCTTTTACCTTGGTCCGCCAAACTTGCAAGCTAGAGCTTGAGCTTAACCCTCAAGGTCCAAGGAGCACCCTTGGAGCTTTTTGAATACGCTTCTTTTTGATATTTTACACCCAATTCAAACCATGTTTGTCAACCAAGAAGCAAAGCTATGATGCGGAAAACCATAAAACCCGGAAATAGTATTGGACATTTGGAGTGTTAAGGGCAAGGGCACAAGGGTGATACATGTGGGTGGACCCTTTTGTCCATCAACAAGTAGTTGGGACTTCTTTAGTTTGAGCAAAGAACTCATGAGGTGCCCGATTGTTAAGTTCATGACTTCTCAAGTGCATGTATTATTGAAATAAATTTTCACTTGGTCTCATTGAAACTATGTAGCACAACCTAATGAAAAGAGGAAATGGAAAAATATGGATGTAAGTGACAATGGCAATCAAATATACTCAATTTGTATTGGAACATGGGTCATTTATTCTAATGATCTGAAATATATTGATAATGTAGAAAGGATCATCTATGGATATTATGGAGGATCGTCTAAGGAATGAAATATCTAAGTAACTCATATGTAAGTATATCTAGATATGTTCTTAAATTTTGGAATTTTTGGTTGCTTCGACACTTTGGGCGGATCCATCGATGGGTTGTTGATACACTTCTAATATACCTAAATGTCATGGGAGGTATGTGAATCCTCAATGTTTATTTGAAGGTTATGTTATTAGACTATACTGGAAAAAATCAAATGTATTATTTATTGATGTCAAATGTATATACTAGATGTTTATTTCTGAAAATATAATCAAACATATGCTATAATGCATTATCTTGTTAGACGGATCCTACCATACAATCCTCCGGAGGGTCCTATGATAGCAATCAACATGCTGTAATTTTGAACTTGGACTTAGTCCAATTTTATTCAAATATTCTTTATTTTTCTCCCTCTTTAATATGATACATTTGGTCGCGAAAGAAATTGTTGTATTATCCACATGTTGGGTTCTCAATAATATGTCAATTTGGTCTCAAGTGTTGTATTATCAAGGTTTTTGAGAAAATGGCCTTTTTTTTAATGTAAAATGTCTTTCTTTTTTATATACAATGAAGATACATAGGTATGAAAGAACAATTATATTGATGAAATATGCTCACGACATCACACAATATGGAGTTTAAAATATACATAGTCCCATGATGATGTCTTCGTCATATAATGCACTACGAAAGTAAGAATCAATTGTATTTTGATCATGTTTGTTGATATTGGAAATTGACATCTTGCTATATTAGTTTATGGAAAGTTGCATGTTTGTCGCATCTACAACTGAAGAATGCTCCACTGCAAATTTTGTTAGTAATTGGGCATACGCATGGGCTTGAGCAAGCTTGACTATTGGTGTTGGATGGTCATCCACATCATTCTCTTCCATTGGCAATTTGTTCAAATCTAAACCCAAATGGGTTTCTTTACCTCATGCCAAATCCATCAACTCAACCATGCCTTCAACACATCCCTCCCATCACACCGTTCAAGATTAAACCTAGGCTACAAGATTGATCTCTGCAGCTACAATCCATCGATCAATCACAAGATTCAAGAGATTATTACTAAATCATTTGAATTATCAACAATTATCACTCCTCCATCCCAACTCCGAATCCAAACTTACTCCTTTGGTAAGATGTATTCACAATAGTGCAAACTAAATTTCGTGATTTTACAAACCAATTTAGCAATAAGTTCTACCAATTTCATTGGAATCGTGAACCAATTTCACTACATGGTGTGAGCAATTTCATGATTTGATACCCACATTCACAACTTCACAATATCAATTTCATAAACTATATAACTTTATTTCACAAAGAATGGTAAATTATGTATAGGATTCTCCTAATTAATCTCCACGACTACACTATTGTGTCTAATTAGTGTGGGTGGGAAATTCACGTGGGTTGGAAATTAGTGTGGCCCACACTAAATTTCAAGTGTTTGCATCACTTTGGATGTAATTCGTACTGTCATCCATCCGTGTGTGTTAGGGTTCTCCGCAAACAACCTCCGTGGGATGTGTTAGGTGCTTCCCGAGGTGCTTCCCGGGATGGAATTATGAAGTTTCATCCAATTGTGGAAACGACAACGCCCACACAAAATTTTCACCTTTGAAATTAGTGTGGGCCACTCTAAATTATAATTTGAAATTAATGTGTTTTATTGGGAATTAGTGTGGCCCACACTAATTAGACACAATAGTGTAGCTCAACCAAAATTTTGATTGACCTCTCTTATCCAACCTCTCACGTTTTGCGCTTGCTCACGCAGCCAACACTCTTCCCACAGTCAAATCCATGAGATTGCACACTCCAACTACATTGGGTTTGTGTTGCTTGCTTTGGTGTATAATAATCAAAGACCATAGAAGAACCGACACTGCTTGCTTCCGGCTTTGAGGTGCTATAATGTAAGACCAAAAATGAACAACAAGAAGGCAAAGAATGCGAAATGAGAAGGTGAGGAGGCAAAACCCATAGAATGCGAAAGATTTATGAAATCGGTTTGGATGATTCATGAAGTCGCTAAAGGTAGGTCAACTATCATAAAATTGAGGTGTACCACATGTCAAGCCAGTTCGGAAGAATCATGGACTAATTTGGAAGGTTCATGAAATTGGTGGAACATTCTGGTAACATTGGTTGGAAGGTTCATGAACTAGCTTGGAACCATCACGAATTTAAGTTTCCACTTATGTGAAGTCATCTTACCAAAGGAGTGATATTGAGAGGAGAGGAATCCTCATACCCAAAACCCCTAACCCAACTCAATTTTCTTCAAATACCAAACACCACCTCATCACCAAAACTCCAACCTGAAGGTTTCACCATCAAAGATGTTACCAAGATTCTAGTACCTACTGCTAGAATCTTCTAGAACACATGAATAAATCCCCCTAACCCCACCAACAAGCTCCGTAATTAACAAAACCTCTACCCTTCAAACACCTTCATTGACCAAATCACCTACCAATTACTATAAGTAAGGGTGAGTTTCCATGTCGGCCACTCACCCACTAGATTTTAGTGTGAATAAGGACAAACCTGCCCAAATGTAGAGTGACTATGGTGGGTTAGGGTTTCCCCGTGCCAAATACACTAAATATGATATTTAGTGTCACCAATCCTAATTGTCTTGCTCAATACTAATTGTAAACCACGGTGTAGTGTCACCAACATTAAATGTTAACCCAACACTATTTGTCATTCTTTGTAAGTTTTGGGGGGGTTTATATATTTACAGTGTTGCAATTACCGTCACTCACCAAGTGATTTTTCATCCAAATTTCAATCACCCATGACAATATTTCATCACAAGTTGTTGACAAGAGAAGGTAGGGTTTTGGCCCATGTATGAACTCATCCATCATCCATAACAATGTTTTTTCACTTATTCATAAGGAGTGTCATCCGAAAAGTTACCATAGTGACATAAAATATCATATGACACTAAATATCATATTTAGTGTAGCTACTCCCATCTTCTCAAATTTGGGCCCACCTACTAACCCCTTCCTCCCGGTTATCAAGGATGGAGTTTCTAGACCATCATTGGTTCTTTTGAGTCTTCAACCAGTCTTAATCCTTTGGTGACTGGCACTTGTAGGTTAAAGATTCTTAATGGAGGCATGGAAGTCTAGCGGCCCGTATTCCTGGCCTTCCACATTCTAGTGGACCGTCAAAATGTGCTTGGATGGCAACTACACTATTTTGTCTAATTAGTGTGGGCCACACTAATTCCCAATAAAACACGCTAATTTCAAATTATAATTTAGAGTGGCCCACACTAATTTCAAAGGTGAAAAATTTGTGTGGGCTTTGTCGTTTCCACAATTGGATGAAACTTCATAATTCCATCCAGAAATTGCGGTGTCCATTGAGGACAAGAAAAGAAGAGTTGCAGCGAAGGTAGAGTCGAGGTGCGATGAGCTTCTTGTGTTTCGGGCAGCAAGCGATCTGTCCTACAATGGACGACGACAATGAGGAGGATGCCTACACCATGCCAGACGAGTACTTCACATCCTCCTCCTCCGACGATGAAGAAGACGAAGAAGGAGTTGATTTGAAACAGAAGAAATCATTCAGCTCCACCAAATCATCATCGTGTGTTGTTGATGCGACGATGACAACGAAGCAGCAGCTACTTAGGGTTCCAAGATTGACCGAGCCGTTGAAGCTGGAGAGGAAGTCCTCCGCAGGGGGGAAGCATCACGCCTACCCTCCCCTCGCAGCTCTCGTCACTCGCACAAACCTAACGGAGGCTGTTTGCGGAGAACCCTAACACACATGGATGGATGACAATACGAATTACATCCAAAGTGATGCAAACACTGGAAATTTAGTGTGGGCCACACTAATTTCCAACCCACGTGAATTTCCCACCCACACTAATTAGACAAAATAGTGTAGTGCTTAACTACAGGCGAACACCTCCAATCCAATGTTATCTAGAATCTACTGGGCTGGCAACCTACATGGACACTCGCCCTAACCCACCTCACCCAACCTCCACCCAATCCGAAAGATCAAAAGTGCAACATATGTTTTGGAACCAAGGCTTATAACAAATAACTTGACTTAAGATAAGCTAAGCCACTAATGATCACAATTCATGTTCTTTTTTCAAGAACAACTTCCAGATTCCAAGGCAGATCTTTAGTGTGGGCCCCACCACATATGCACATGAATTAACTCTATCATATGACAGATTGGGGCCTAAACAAGGTCATATTACGAGCGTCATGGTCGTAATATGGAGGTAAATTAACACTATAAAATTTGGTCGATGGAAAATGCGTAGTATAATCGAGGTGTCGTATTATAGAAACGAGGCTGTAAATGGGATAGTTTTAAATGAGGTCAGTTCTCACATGACTTGTTCAAAATGGCAACATACAATTTTAAACACCGATCTTTGATGTCTTAAGATCCAAAATGGAACTCTGAAACAGGCAAAGGGTCAATATGAAATATGATGATGGAACATAACATCACTCAACAGAGTATGCCTTCTCTGTGTGATAGGGAATATTCCCCAAAGCTTTGGAATATTTAGCGGAATATTCTTAATAGGTTAAGGTGTTAGGCTGAGTATTACAGTCTAACCTTGATAATGTCACACCATCCGTTTCACCAAAAAGTGTGATATAAACAAGGTGTGACATATTCGATAATGTCACATTTGGAAGATTTATGCATAATGTGATATTATCAAAGAAATAGGTAAAAAAATTAAAAAAATTACAATGTTCAAAAGAAAATAACAAAGATGAGAATTCAATGTTTTTAATATAAAATCAAATTCAAAAGCTTGAATAACAAAGATAGCACATCATAATGTGTCATTGAGATCAGGTAAAGACCTCTCACTAGAGACAAAGAAGCTCCTAATGTCACATTGTTTTGTTGACATTGATGTTAAATGTGCAACACCAATTCTATTGAGCTTGTCATGGATTTTTTCCATTCCTAACAACTTCATAGTGTTGAAAATTTGAGAACCTTGACTAGCCATAAAATTCAAAACATCGTTAATAGATTTTTATGCATCACTTAACTTCACTACCTTAGACTCAACATCATTGCTATCATCAATCAATGGGTCTACTTCTACAAGATCATGTGCCTCCTGGCCAACTTGCACTAATTGCACAAGCTCCTCAGTAGACTACTCCACCTCAAAATCATCTTCACCTTCCATGTTTACGTACTCCAATGGAGGAAGCTTCTCTAGAGGCTTGCCGCTTGCCTTGGACATCAAAGCCCAAATTCAATGTTGCCGACATCATCCATAGAATTTGTTGTCCATCCGGCCTTTTTTCATCCATATTACTTGTTATTATCACACTTACACTACAAATTTTGGAAAAAAAATAGTGACATTATCAAGGGTGATAGGGATAATAACGAGGGAGTTTTACACTAGAAAATTTGGTTTCGAAGTTTTGGGTCACAATATCAAGGTGTTCTATAAACAAGAGTGACATTATCGAGGTTAGACTGTATTCGTGAAGTGCACAAGTAGAGAATCTCCCGGATTCAATGGAGGTTGCAACGACAAATATTGGTCAGAATTGAATGAACACTATAGTGCTATAGTCCCATGGGGTGCACCTTTTTACTAAAAGCATCCGTCGCTTGTGTGCATCACCGTCAATTCAATGTCCCTATCATGGGGGGGCCACTCCATTGTCAAGTTGAACACCACGTGCGGCCAAAAAAAATCTACTTTTGGTAAGTTGCATCACCAAAATGGGTCAAAATTTTATCAATTTTTTTCCATGGGTAGATATACACAGTATCTATTACATAGTAAAAAATGGTAACCAAATTTGATGATCTGTTTTTTAAATAAAACATACCGTTTCTAACTAGAATGACGCAGAATTGAACTAAAATAATTACTACAAAAATGAAGATGACTAAAAATTTCAAAAAAATATACAAAAGATATTATCAATGGTTATGTATATGTAGAAAAAATATCATAATTTTGAAATTTATCTATTCCATGTAATATAGGGGTAGCAAACTTTGGCCGCACGTGGTGTTCAACTTGACATGGAGTGAACCCCCCGTGCCACTCCAGCATGAGCACTTGTCGTTGACTTCTCCAGCTCTTGAAAACCACTCTTCATTTATGTAAAACTCCATGCCGTTCTCGTTGCCATTCTTATCCTCGTCAGCGAAGCAATTAAAGTAGAAATACCCAAACCGGTTAACCACCCTCTACCCGTGCAATAGACTGCCGTCAAAATAGTGAAGTGCCATTTCTGAAACCGATCATGGCAAGGCTGGCAACTTCAATGCGTGTACACTTAGTTTAGCCAAATTTACTCATGTTTAATATACTCATGAGTTAACCGGTCTAGGTGATGTTCTGTATGGAAGTGCGGATTACCGTGTTCAGTGTAGGGAGAATCTAGTGAACGAGTAGGGGGTTTGACAACTTTCCACTTTGAAAAATTGTAGAATTTTTTGTACATGGCAGAAAAAAATGAAACAACTTGCATTCTTCATGAATCCTTCTCGTCTATCTTGGAAAATAATCTCATGATTGTAAGACCATATCTTCAATTCGAATCACCTTATTTTCACAGGTTATGGTATTCTACCTTAGTCAGATCATACGTTACCAGGCTCCTCAAAATTCATAGCTATTAGGATGACCAACTCACCTAATAGTCTCCGCAATGATTGGGTGGATCATACCTATAGTTGGAATCATTAGCATGACTTAGGGCCACTTCACAGATGAGCCAAGAGCTCTGACCATGAAATTGTGAGAGCCCAAAAAAAAAGTGTCCAAAGGCCGTCCCAACACACCTCCAAAAGCATGTAGTGTGGTCGTGGATCCTCAAGCGTAGTGTGAAGCCATATGTGACCGGGCCCTCAACCAAATGCTATTTCAATGAATTTATGTTCATGCGGGTCCTCACACATGATAAAATAGAATAAACCAACGGTTGTGAGCATTCGGAGTGCCATGGTCTCCCGGTTTTGTGTTAGGCCTACCTCCAAGGGGCGGTTTTTGAAAATAATCCAAGTGACCATGAAACATGATCCATTTGATGCCATGTAGGAATCCATGTAGACTTTACATCCATCTTGCATTCACATACTCTGTTCGTCCCTCAAGCGTAGTGTGAAGCGAACTTGGACCAGCTCGGCCTTTTCCACCAATTAGAATACTTGAAGTGTAATGGTCACGGGCTCTCAGTCTCGTGTGTGAAGTGGCCCTTAGTGGAGAATGAAATCTTCACCACTTAAGGTAGGACGAGTTCCAACTATCAGTAGTACAAAACATAGGTGCAAAAGAACACGGTCATAAAAGTGACACAATCATGGTCTAAGTTTTCATGTTGTGTTGTTTTGTATCATGATTGTGTTTATTTCAAAAGTATGTCGTTTAAAACCATGTTGTTATGACCCATGTCTTCTCCTAAAGTAAGCAAGCCTTTCACGGCCACATTCTATGATTATCTATCCAAATTTATCAATTGTCTTTTGTGACATGCTTAACAATATTAAGCTCCACCTACCACTTACCCTAGGCAAGAGAACAATTCGACCTATGGTTGAGGATAAACATGTTCCGATTCTTTAAAAAAAAATTGGTTCAGTCTTAATACCACGCCCCAAGCTAAAATCACATCTGTGTTCGGCTGGGCCCCGCCCCTCCCACGCCTCCTTCACTGCTCGGTCTTTCTGCCCGCACCTGCATGGGAACTCTTTCTCGTTGGGAACCAATGTGACAATACCCGGTCAAAATTACAAATATTCAAGTTGACATCACTTTCATTATTCCTAAGTTCATTGATGGAATTCCTTCACATGCCAAAGGAGTTGAATGGATTAAGTGACCGGGTATTGTCACATTGGTTCCCAACGGGGAAGAATTCCCACGCAAGTGTGGGCAGTAAAAGAGGCGTGGGAGGGATGGGGCCCAACCAAATGAAGATGTGATTTAGCCCGGGACTAGTGCCACGCTCGGGGAGATCACTCCATTGTCAAGTTGAACACCACGTGCGAACAAAGTTTGCTACTCCTATATTACATGCCATAGATAATTTTAAATTTTATGATATTTTTCTACATATACATAACCATTGATGGTATCTTTTGTATATTTTTTTGAAATGTTTAGTCATCTTCATTTTTGTAGTAATTTTTTTAGTTCAATTATGTGTCATTCTAGTTAGAAACGATATGTTTTATAATAAAAACAAATCATCAAATTTAGTTACTGTTTTTTAGTATGTAATAGGTACCGTGTATATCTACACATGAAAAAAAATTGATAAAATTTTGACCCATTTTGGTGATGCTTTATGTACATTTTTTAAAAAATTTTACATGTAAAATGAGCGCACGTGGTTGTTCAACTTTACAATGGAGTGATCTCCCCATGGTACCACGGCAACATCTCAACACAATATTACCTTTCAAGTTGAGAAGCCATGTTTTGGTCTCCTAGGCCTTTATGGGCGGACGTGCCACTATTATCATAAGCATGTGAATATCATGTCTTTTTTTAAGACACATGACAAATTCTTTTGAAATATGGTAGTACATAAGAGTACTAAGCAACCACTATTCATTCTTTGTCGTAATCGTACCCAGAGGATGGACTCTTCATAGCCACGGGGGGTCACTCCATTGTCAAGTAGAACACCACGACCGAGACAAAAAAATCTACTTTTTCCTAAAAACATCACCAAAATGGGTCAGAATTTTATCAATTTTTTTTCATGTGTAGATATACACAGTATCTATTACATAGTAAAAAATGATAACCAAATTTGATGATCTGTTGTTTTAATAAAACATACCATTTCTAACTAGAATGATGTAGAATTGAACTAAAACAATTACTACAAAAATGAAGATGACTAAAAATTCCAAAAAAATATACAAAAGATATTATCAATGGTTATGTATATGTAGGAAAAAAAATCATGATTTTAAAAATTATCTATGGCATATAATATAGGGTAGCAAAATTGTCTCGCACGTGGTGTTCAACTTGACAATGGAGTGAACCCCCCCCCCCCGGTGTTCATAGCACGTACGAACGAACATGAGTGTAGAAAGGGGTATTATTTGGCTGGGGATTCGTGGCACTCACTTAAAATCATCCATCCTAGATTTCGTGGATGAAGTGGCTCCAATAAAAAAAGCCCCCCTATGGGGTTGAGGGCCGATTCATTCGAATGTGACATCACTAGACTAATTCGGGGCCTTTGACTCTATTTCCGGAATCAAATTGCCTAAAATAAGTCATTTAGATGATTCTTGCATTTTTTTCATCCGCATGGATGATTTTAAGTGAGTGCTACAAATCCTTGGCCGTATTATTTGAGGTATTAGCGTACATAGTATACATAGGGAGAGGTATTGTCCTTCTCTAGTATGTACATTTAAAAAGGCTATTGAGAATTTAAAAATAAAGATAGATGTACAAGCCGTAAGGTTAGAGAAAAAAACTAACAATAAATGTGCTAGTTTCTTTTAATACATATTTTTTTAATGAAGGTGATAGGTGAAATACCGTGATGATGGATGAAGTTGGATGAGAATCTAAGCCTCACTCTCGTCGGCCGGGGATTCGCGGCACTCAAGTAAAATCATCCATGCGGATGAAAAAAACGCAGGAATCATCTAAATGACTATTTTTAGGCCATTTTATTCCGGAAATAGAGTCAAAGGCCCCGAATTAGTCTAGTGACATCACATTGGAATGAATCGGCCCTCAACCCCATAGGGCTTTTTTTATTGGAGCCACTTCATCCACGATATCTTGGATGGATGTTCCTTAGTGAGTGCCACGAATCCCCAGCCACTCTCGTCCATCAGATACAAGCGAAGGGGCGCTTCACCCAAGACAAGGATGAAGGCCAACACTATATAGTCCTTGGTACCATACATATGTACGAACTTAGCAACGTGAGTCAAAGCACACGGTTTATGGTATTTAGTGTCACATACACTATTTGTGGAGGGCCTAAACTAGATGCCTAGAGGTCTCAAAGTGGCACACCCACTAATTGCCAAAATGATTCCATTCGTCAACATATGTAACTTCTTTAAGTGGAAAATATCTGCATTATGACATTTACAATAGCACATTGGGATACGTTACAATAGCACATTTTAATATGCAAGAGGAAGATGTTTTTGAACATACTAATGACAAATGTCTTTTGTGTACAATTTAGTCAACTTGTAGACCATTGTGTAACTAGGCTTGCACCTCATAACACTACTGAACATGCTCATGCCAAGATATTAGTAAGCACACTTGAATGCCAAGTGTCATGAGGTGACAAGTATGGAATTGTTGTTTATCATCAATGTAACCTAGCATACGCCTCAAAATAGGGTCAGTGACACTATTACACATGTGACACTAAATGCCATAAATGGTGTAGAGATTGGCTCATGTAGCAAGGCGAACTTGGCTTAAACTCCAACCAATGAGCGGGCAACACCGACTGCTACACTAAATCAAATAAATAAACATAAAAAGTAACGCCTATATCTAGGTACGGGTGTGAATGTGAGCTCGTTAGCCTAATGTTGATCACTGTTTATGATGTAGCATGAGGTTTTATGCCTCCTGTAGGAGATGGGCTTTGAAGGTGTACTAGTAATCCTTATTTATTTGGGGGGGGGGGGAACGGGTGCTTGTTCATTATCGAGTTTCCTTTTATTTGAGACAAGGTAGGTGAGGTACTTTATGGCATTTTGATGTATGTTTTTCATGAGGGCTTTGATGGTGGTTTTTGGGATTTTTAGGTTGGCCAGTTTATTTATGGAGTGCTCGTGTATAGCCCCTCTCACTCCAGCTGTGATGGTGATGAGGGGGCTGGTTTGCCATTCTTTATCTTGTATGGCGTTAATTAGTAGGTCGTACTTGTTATGTTTATGTGTGAGAGCTTGGTCGGGGAATCTATCATGATAATATGTGAATTCTATGCATTGGACTATGGATGTGGGGGAAGGGGATGTAGGTGTTTGTATGTGGTTTGGGGCTCCTATAATACATAGGATATCCGGTCCACTGCTACACTAAATATGATATTTAGTGTCACCTATTCTTATTATCTTGCTCAATACTAATTGTAAACCGCGGTGTAGTGTCGCCAACACTAAATGTTAACTCAACGCTATTTGTCACTCCTTGTAATTTCTTTGGGGGGATTATAGATTTACAATGTTGCAATTACCGTCACTTACCAAGTGATTTTTCATCCAGTTTTCAATCATCCATGACAATGTTTCATCACAAGTTGCTGACGAGAGAAGGTAGGGTTTTGGCCACTGGATGAACTCATCCATCATCCATGACAATATTTGCTCACTTATTCGTAAGAAGTGTCATCCGAAAAGTTACCATAGTGACATAATATACCACATGACACTAAATATCATAATTAGTGTAGTTACAGATAAACCGATTGAGTTTGAGAAATAACCGGCTGAAATTCAAGACTTGAGGAAAATTACCTTTCATTTTGGATGAATTAGAGAATATACCTCGAATTTATAAAGAAAAACTGAAGGGATCACAACATGTAACCGGTTGGACTTGGAAACACTAGGATCTCGACGGATTATGCCCAAAAATCTCCCCAAACATTGACTCCAGCTCAGGTGCTTATCGAGGTGACAATCCTTCAATTTATAAATAAAAATAAAAATAAAAATTGAACCCAAAAACCAAGGTAGTAGGTGTGGATGAAGGTGGATGGAAATCCGTTCCTTGCTTTCATCCCCCCATGCACAAATGAAGGGGTCAATTCTTCCCAGTGAAGGCAAACAAAATTGACAAGGTCCAACTTTAGCTTAAGCTTAAGGTAGATGTGTCTAATTCGGTTACTTATTTCATTCGGACACATGTATGTGAGTGATGTGTGGTTTGGTGCAGCTCCAAGAACGGATACCAAAAGGACACCATGTGTTTAAAAGAGATTGAAATGCATGTTAAAAATACGAGAAACATTGAGGTTCGATAGTCAACGCAATTGGGGGGGGGGGTCACTCCATTGTCAAGTTGAACACCACGTGCGAGACAAGTTTGCTACCCCTATATTATATGCCATAGATAATTTTAAAAATTATGATTTTTTTCTACATATACATAACCATTGATAATATCTTTTGTATATTTTTTTGAAATTTTTAGTCATCTTCATTTTGTAGTAATTGTTTTAGTTCAATTCTGCGTCATTCTAGTTAGAAACGGTATGTTTTATTAAAAAAAACATCAAATTTGGTTACCATTTTTTACTATGTAATAGATACCGTGTATATCTACTCATGAAAAAAAACTGATAAAATTTTGACCCATTTTAGTGATGCAACTTAGAAAAAGTAGACTTTTTTGTCTCGCACGTGGTGTTCTACTTGACAATGGAGTGCACCCCCCGTGTGAGCATGAGAATGTTGAAATTTGATCACAAATCATATATTCAATATATGAGCTCCAAAATCTATGAGGAAAGCGGTCTCGATTTGGATTTGGCAACCATCTCGTACTACCTAATCACGTGCTTGATATCCTAGGGGAAATGGGCTAGTTGGAATGGAAAAGAAAAGAAAAGAAAGGAAATGTTCAAGACCCATCGACCTTATTATGATGTGATTGTTCCAGTGCACAAACTTCAACTTAGGGGTTGTGTTACACCATGGACCATGAAGTCGTCCCAAGGCCCTGTAAAATTTGTGATTGGGTGTTGAACTCGTCCCGGGACCGCTTCAGTTTACACCAAGGAAAAAAAGGTCAGAGTGACCATGGAGTTTGAGGTCCCCAAAAGACATATTTTAAGGCCTACATTATCCACTAACATAGTCCAACGGGTTTTGCCATGGGGGAGGCAAATGAGGCGCTCTAATAGAAAAAGGCAAGGGCTCATGGCAGAGAAATATTGTTATAATTAGTTTTCAAAGAAATTGTTTTGGGGAATAGAAGATGAAGACAAGAGAAGACAAAAGAATGGTCAAACTTGATTTTTTTTCTTTCAAAATTGCCTTCTTTGACATATGTTAAAAAAAACCAGGACATTCATTTTTTGGTGCATGGGCATTCCTCTAGATTCACATTCGGTTTACACCTAATGAGGGGCCCGAAAACTTCGTAAATTGATTTTTTAAGAGATTGGACCATGGAAGTTGGACCATCGAGTTGGCCCATGGAAATAGGCCATCTTCCATGGTCCGACTTCATGGTCCATGGTGTAAACTGGAACTGGCCCTTATTAGCAATGTGAAAGTTGAGTCGAGTGGAGCTGAGTCAAAAGTGAGGGGGGTTGGCTCCGCTGGCACGAAGCACCAGGTGGTGAGTCAGCTTAGTGACTCGCTACCTGGCCACGATGATGAGGTGGCAATGCGCACACTTTCCACAAGGCTAAACAAAAGCACTCGGGGAGCGGAGCCGGGGATGACGTCGCTGCCACGTCAGCATGAGGTCACCAAACAGCCTTATTGTAAGCCTCGACGCTTTTCATTTCCCAATGGAAAGGAATAATGGATGAATTTAAAGAAGGCTTTGTATCCACAAAATGGAGAGTGCTGGGGCAGGCCACTGTGGCAAATGACCTTTTCCTGTCTGGGATAGTACCACTGATTGATGAGAGGCTTGGGGTTCGTGGCCTCTAACATGGAAATATGGGAAACGGTGAAACTGAGCTGATTCGGCCAGCAAGAAAGAAAGAAAGAGTGGCTTGAAATTTGTGCATTGGTTTTCCAGAGACGGAGTAGAGGAAATGATGAGGAATGCAAGTCGTTCTGTAATTTTATTCCCAATAAATAATTAGTTCTATTTTTTCAAAGAGGCAAGTAC
The DNA here is from genome assembly GCA_964035585.1 of Polytrichum formosum. NCBI lineage: Eukaryota > Viridiplantae > Streptophyta > Polytrichopsida > Polytrichales > Polytrichaceae > Polytrichum > Polytrichum formosum. Next base: position 35,766,935 of record OZ037938.1, read on the forward strand.
AGTAAGTCAAATCCCCTACTTGTATAGTGAAGTCTCCCTGTTTTTCATGATCAAAACATCATATTCTGCATATGAGTGTACACAGAATAGTTAACTCAATGGCACCCAAAAGTGATCCCATGTGTTTGTGAAAACATGGCTTGTCATGTTGATCACTGCATCCGGCCTATCACTGCATCCTTTTTGGGCCACCACTTTTACAAGTAGTCCTTTTTGGGTCTACACAAGAGTCACTCTAGATACTCCTAGTCTAGTGCACCAGTAGTGGTCACTCGCTGTTTTTTTTTTTACCTCACGTAATCTCATCCATTGTGGATGGAAGGGGCTCCAGTAACAACAAGTCCCTAACAAGGTTGAGGGCCAATCCAATTCTAATTGGAGTCCACAAGACTAATTCGGGGTTTTGATGCTATTTTGGAGTCAAATTGTCTTAAAATAGTTTTTCTCAGACTATAAAATATTTTGTTGGGTTTTTCACCCAGGGGGTGCACTCCATTGTCAAGTTGAACACCACGTGCGAACAAAAAAAAATTCTAAGTTGCATCACCAAAATGGGTCAAAATTTTATCAATTTTTTTTCATGAGTAGATATATACGGTATCTATTACATAGTAAAAAATGGTAACCGAATTTGATAATTTTTTAATAAAATATATTGTTTCTAACTAGAATGACGCAAAATTGAACTAAAACAATTACTACAAAAATGAAGATGACTAAAATTTTCAAAAAAATATACAAAAGATATTATCAATGGTTATGTATATCTAGAAGAAAAAAATTATAAAATTTAAAATTATCTATGGCATATAAATTATAATATAGGGGTAGCAAACTTTGTTTGCATGTGTGAGGGACAATTGTATAGAGTGCACCCCCCAGGGTTTTTTACCTTGGTAATGGATGAATTCACAGAGACATCGTGAATCCCTGGCCTACTACTGGTAGGCTATACATGTCATATTGATATACCTCTTCTCACATATGTGTCGACCACTATAGAGCATCTTATTCTCAAGTGAAGGTTCACAATGCCTACCAAGGGGAGGGTGACTTGGGGGAAGGGGAGGGGGAGGGTCAAATTGTTGATTATTATTGTTGCCAAAAGAGTGGAACTCTCTCCATCTCTTGGGGAAGAAACTCGATTGCCTCCACCTCAAGGATTTTCTCAAATACGAATGTGAATGGTACTTGAAGCAATCATTGACACCACCACAATGCAAAACAATTGTTGCTTAATTACCCCACCTTGAATCATAGACTTGCCATTGAAATTAGATAGTGGTTGACCACCCTAATCTCTGGAGATAATGGAACATGCGACTTCTGCTCTTATAATATAATGAAAAGTGAGGCACTCTTTGTGTCGGAGTGTCCCCTATATAATTCCATTATAAGTAAGTTCCAATCACTATTTGAGAATGTAGTATTTGGGAATCTCAAGTCTTTCTTTTTATTCGACCATCAAGTCGATGTTAGCCTATATCTAATAGAGGCTACCGCACTCTGCCACTCTAGGGAATTAGCTGATTTAACACCATCTTGATTTACTTTTAGTCCCATAAGCCATTTGGCTTCTCGGACTTTAAAATGAATTTCATTTCATCTCATTTCATTGTAGAGCCATAATGTTATATTTCTAGTTATTTAGAGGAGAATGTTGAACCATTTTGAATCCCAAAGTAAGTTTTTTGTTTGAATAAGGCATGGGTCCTACCCTTGGGGGTCACTCCCTTGTATTTAGTGGGAACATGTGAGAACACAAGTTGTTTTTAGGGGGGTAATTATATTGGAGAAGGTAAATATTGTGGACCCTACTATTATGTAATTTTCTAGCATCCGTTATTTTTTAGGACCCTAATGGGTAGTTTAACTTGGTAATTATTTTTCTTTTACATGGGCATATAGTAGTTATAAGTTATGGTTTTTGTTGATGTCATGTAAAATCTAAAAATTACACATACAAAATCATAATTCACACATCAACACATCAACATAACATGCACACAATTTAGCTTCCTACTATGCACTCTGTTCATTCAAAACATACATACATGGTATTGGTGATAAAATGCTTGTGTGGAAAAATACATGCAAATGCTTCCAAAAGTCGTGTTTAAGAAAAAAATCACATACATGCATGTAGCATTAGAACACAGTTAGCCAACAACAATCGTACAGTTGTTTAAGGTTTATACATTTATATATGAAATTTTTTTTGTCATTGTTCAAGTTCAAGTGGTTAAAACCACTCAACACACAACATCTGACATTTTGTGCTCAAGACAAAAGTCCAAACCCTAACTCTAACCCCAACGCTCCAAACTATACAATCTTTCAAAAAGATTGCCACAATTTATGCTTAAAATCCTATCCAAAACAATACAACAAGTAGCTAGAGGTTAGTAAACCTGGATTTCCTTTGACAAAAAAATTATGCAAATTCACCTCCACATCACAATAAGAATCACATAGGGCATCCTTGAGAACCTTCAACTCAATGACAACTTAATTGAGTTAATGGCTCAAACAACAACTGCAAATTTGAGTCGCTTTCATAAACAACAACTCTTCTTGAACCAACCCACATTCTGCACATACAAGTTGCTCACGTACTCACTTGATGTCACCCACAATTCCCTTTGATTGTCTGCCAAATCCCCAACAAGACATGGCTTCCTTCGATTCAAGATTCCCAACCAGAGCAAATTGTCTTTTCCTCATTGGCACTAGCTTCATTCACTGCACTTAGTATTTAAATGCCTTAAGCCACTAGTGCTTGATGGTTAGATGTGGTCAAGACAATAAACTTTCTTTTAGAGGCTTGTGTTGGGGATGATCACTAAATTGGACTCCCTTCCTTTGGCATCAATTTCGAATATGTATGGTAGACAAGAGGCGATTTTTGAAAAAAATGGCAAAAAGCTTGTAGATTGTGTTTTTGGAATGATTTCCAATGGTGAATCCAAACTCTTTACAACATTCCACGCAATACAACCTTACTATGCCCACACAATTATAGTTTGAAGACCTCAAGTGCCATTGATGATCCTCCAGGGTTATTAGTTTCAAATCTTTCCTAAGTTTCCCATTGGTCAACAAGTGTTTAGCCATAACCTCGGCACTCACCAATGTCGACTTTAGCTTAGGTGCCACATGGTCAATGCTCTCACCACTAACTCTAACCAACAGGTGGAAGTAATGGTTGGTCAAAGTCATCAAGAAAGGTAAAATCTTGGATTTTAGTCTTCTCTACTATGCATTCTAGAGTTGGTTGGGAGTTAGAAACAAAAATCTAGGTCAACTACACATATGTGTTTTTGGATTCAAGGTTGGAATCAACTAGTGGCAAAATATATATATCCAAAGAAACTTTATTAAGCCCCTCAAGCTTGCAGTTAATCATGCATCTACTCCCAATATCTAAAAATTGAAAGGGCCAATCTACAATATGAATACCTTCAAGTAGTAGTATGAGTTTTGCATACATGCCACCCTCAACACACTCACAAGATCCAATAAGTTGTGGACTAGCATAGGCATTGGCAAGTGAGAACAATTTCAACTTCAAAGACATTGCAAACTTGGTTTGTGACCAACAACCTCATTAGAACTGAGCACCTTGAGTCACATTTGGTATTGCTCATATGAAGTCACCTCATGTTGATGTCGCCCCCTCCCTCTGTGTCAACAATGCTCCCCCAAAAAGTGAAAAATCACAACAAGAATCCAAAACCCTAAACCCTACCCATATATACCAAGCAAGCAAAAAACCGAAAGTAGCAAAGATGAAGCCTGAAATGGGCGCACTTGAGGAGCGCAACTATGCATGTGTGCCTACTGTCTAGCCTCCAACAATCAACCATCAACATTCGCCAAGTTCGCAAGCTGGTGGGAGTTTGCATAAACAGGAAAACTTTGAAGAGCTCCCACAAAGCCTAACTGGGAACTCACAAAGCCAAACAAAATGTGCAAACCCGATGAGAGCCCTTCTTGCATCTAACTGAACAGATTACATCCAACTATCAAGAGACATCCATGAGATGTCACCCGACAATGCTCATCCATAGTATGGGACCTTAATATATATTATTTCAATTCCCCACCCTACTAGACTCCATGGTATGTTGGTTTTAAAGTTTCTCTAACATAATTAATTTGTAAACACCCTAATTTATTTATACCATGCATTTAATATATAACTTGAGCTTTGTTACAAGTACGGGTTTTATAATTTGTAGGTCACAACACTACAACAAAACATGTCTTTTATTCCCGCACCCACTTCACTGCATGTCTTTTATTACTATAAACAGTGAACGGTTGAAATTGTTGAAATCCACCTTTACTGTCCTCATGTCTGAGTTTACTTCGGAAAGTCATGGTAGTCATGTGGGACAAGAATGTGCTTGGGAACGCACTTGAGAACGTGTTCGGGAACGTCAGAGAACGTTCATTACTACGGATAGTAAAGTGGTCGACTTCACTATGTCACTTCAAAATGTTATGTGTTTTTGGGTTTTCCATAGAATGCTCACAAAAGAATGGCCCATTTATTTTTGCTAACATATAATGAAATATACATATTCGACCGCAATATGAGATTACCACATACTCAAGATATTAGTATTTATTCTAGAGGAGCATGACCATCTTCTTCAAGAGCAACTTCATCCTCGTCTTCAGAAGATGGTTCATGGTCGTCTGTGTTCAAAGCTGCGAGCACCTCATCACTGCTTAGAGCCACAACCTCATCTAATATTGGGTCAGTTGGGGTTGCATCATTCTCTAATGATGTTGGTTTCAATCCACAATGGTCTCCCATATTGCCTAAAGATAGGCATCCTATGTCTGATATAGAATCTTTTGTAGAAATGACTCTTGCTCCCCTTGGCTCTTTTCGTAGAACCACCTTCCATCCATGATTGTTCAAATCGTCCGCAAAGAATACCTGCTCGACGTGTAATGGAAATGCGAAAGATTCGGCTGATAGTGGCACTAATCTATCAAAATTCACTAGGCTAAAGCCATAATCGTCTCGCTTCATGGTAGCATTATGCCCAACCATGTTTGCCATCACCCAATTGCAATACAACACAACCAGTTCATACCTACCATAGTCCACGGCCATTATTTCCTCCACATTTGGTTGAGGAAAACCCCACTCGTTCACCTTCCAAGGTTTGGGAAGCATACTATACTCCCACACTACATTGCCAATTTCCTCTCGCCCTATGGAGTTGTTGATAAATCCAGCAACATTGCCCTTCTCCACACTCCCGTCTATGTAAATATTTTCCTAAGCTTTAAGGACATAACTCTTGAAGCTTGGTACAAGACTTTTCATTTTTCTATATTCTGACTTGCTATATTGGGACCTACAAATGGCAAGAGAATATCTCCTTCTTTTGCGGAATCCATGGCAAACAAATCCCAGCCCATAAATGAAAATTTAGAAATTTTCACCACCCAGTTTCTTTGGTGAAAACTGAAAGTAGTGAACTTCGGTATGGGCCCATTGCACCACTGCCCATTGAAAGCTTCACGCCCCCAATTCATCAATTTCAGCTCCTCCTTAGTGTAATTTCTCTTTTGGGGGACATGTTTTGGGGTTGTGGACTCTTTAAAAAATAATTGAATAGCCACCTTGGCTACGGCCTCAACAAAGGGTCGTCTTTGTGCCTACACGAAGGGAATCAATGTCACGTCATAATTCAATTGCCTCGTTTATAATACAATATAATTCGAAAATGATTATATATTTTACTCACCAATATGGATTTCGTAAATGCGGAGTCACGTTTGTATCGACGAAGATGTTTTCGTATGGTTGTTCTTGACAATACCTTCCCCCCTGCACACATACTACAAGGGCAACGGTACTTTACCAATCTTTTTTTGTCCGCTTCTTTTTCTTCCAAGTCTCATAGCTCCAAGTCCAACATTGCGCGCCTCGATGTTGCATCCATTTTGATTCTACATCAAAGTAAATGCATTATAGTGGACACAATGTGACCTTCAATTAGCGGGTTAAAGATGGGCGCACATTTGAAGAATCATATTCACCTGCAACATCCTTTGCAACACATTTATTGTAATTGGTCTGGAGATCTTACATTATGGGTTCCTTTAACTTAAAGTCCACGTCTTTACTTCATGTAGTAAATGACATTACTTCATGGAGTAAATAACATTACTTCATGACATTACGTCATGAAGTAAATGACATTAGTTCACAGTTGAAAGGGCAATTATAGAACATGTGAATCCTAAATCAACACATTAAATCTAATTATATTTAGTGTACATTGTATTGTCAAATACACATGGGCTACTACTTGGAATTCCGTGTTGCTGCCGTTTTTACCGAGAGTGTCATTTCTCTTACAAATAAAATAAGTACTTAGCCTACAGACTGAATGATATGCTATAACTTAGTTGCTAAAAATAGTATTATGTTTAGATAGGCATCCTAGAGGATTAAGGTTTTTATAGAGCTACCCATAAATTAAAGGATGATTGAAATTTGGATGAAAAATCACTTAGTAAAATCCGTAATTTCCAACATCCTTTACAAGGAATGATAAACAATGTTAAATTTACATGTAGTGTAAGTGACACTACATGGGCAGTTTATTTGAAAACTATGAAGAGAATGGCTACGGCCTCAATTTGGATTTGTTAGTCATCTTAGGGCCACTTCACACACGAGACTGAGGGCCCATGACCATTACACTTCAAGCACTCTCATTGGTGGGAAAGGCGGAGCCGGTCCAAGCTCGCTTCACACTACACTGAGGGACCAACAAAGTATGTGAATGTAAGATGGATGTAAACTCCACTTTCCTAGATGACTAACTATCTCCGACATATGTAGATTATATCTACCATAAACGGTTATAACCGTTCTTCCTCCCTAATGTTCGTATTCCCAAGATTCTATTATATCCTCATTGTGGCTACATCACAATTCCTTTTTGAGGATTAAATCAAATCTCCATATTGATTGATTCTAATGAAACATACTAGTAGAATCTTCCTTTGTCCGATATGCTTTTAATATCTTCATAATGCCTCTTCAAATAGTTCTTAACTTAATATTCCAACATTCTTACATGTTCCATAATCATGCTCTCAAAAATCCTACATTCCTATATATTCCGTAATTATGCCTCTTCACATAGTCATTGATCCTCAAAATCTTACATTCCTAAAATACTTCCATAATGCCTCTTTAATGGTCCTTTAAATCTCAAAATCCTATATCCGATATGCCCTAATATACCCCTTATACATACTCTCTCATAATCCTTCAACTAAACACTGGGAATTCCTTGCTAAGCTGCTGGTACCCTATTACCGTGGGTAAGGGGACCCATAACCGTGCGACTTCCTTGTGTTTCCGCGGACAGAGGTCTAAACCCGTGGCCAAGTGCCTAAGGCCGTGGTTGAAAGCTTTCGAGCTCCTCTTCATTTCGGTGCCGCTCCTTGGGTCTGTCTCGATTGTAGTGCCATTTGTATCTTGAATATGTTGCCACTCAACACATAGAAAAGAAATTGGGCCACATCACGGGTGGCCCGAGGAATCTTTGTTAGCGATTGTGTGGGGATTCCAACGCACCCTAAACCCTAAACCCTCCCATATTGGTGTGAGAGAAATAAAAGAAAGACGTATGCGTTGAGGTGAATTTGTCCTTCCACCATGGCTCTATCTGCTCTCTGCATGTGCTGAGGATTCTGATTTCCGAATTGAGGATTGAGGATAGATAAAGGATTTTGCCGAGTTTTCACATTGAATGTCGAGGCCTGGCGCATGAATTAGGGTTATAGGATGGTAGGTGAAGGCTTCGATGCCTTCACTGGAGCTTTTGAAAGGGTTTAGGGTTTGGGTTTCTGGAGTAAATAGCATTGGTGTGAGAAAATTATGTAGGTGGAGGTGAACTCTTCGCTCACCACAGATTTTATCTGCTGTGCATGTGCTCCGAATTTTGGGTTGGGATTGCAATACCGGTTTGGGAGGGATTGTATGTGGAGGGTAAGGGTAAATGTCAGAGGTGCATCTGCAAAAAAACGTTTGTACTTGCTTGTGTGCAGATTTTGGGTTTTGCTCCATATGTGAAGTGGGTAAGGCTATGAGAGAGTCCGAGCTGAATTCCAAACAATGGGATTGCATCTCTCAGAGGAATGTTTGGCCCTCTATTGAAACTTGATTCATCATTACTAGTATCCTTCTCTCATGTCAGAAATATTTAGCAGAAGGAAAACAAAAGCAAGAAGGGATTCACGTCATGACAATAGTAAATTATGCCCCAGCCACACGACTCAAGTGCAAATTTGTGATCGCACAATTGCAAAGGAGAATTCCACTTGAATAAGGCTGCTCTATTTTCCGTAGTCGCTACGGGTAACTATCCATGTGTTGGCCAGATTCCCTTGCAAGTGGTGCTTCCTCCCTGTGGTTCACATGGTTAAATGAACCAACTAACAATAGGAGATTGTTTGTTCTCCTTCTCTAGTTTGCTCCCATTACAAGAAACCTCATCTCACATTGGCGACCCCTATTTGCAGGGAGCTTTTGGTATTGTGGCAATTGGGCGGTCTATGGCAGCAGACAAATGGCGACATGGACTCTGAATGGAGCCCATATTTTGGTATCTCAAAGGATTCATATTTTGGTATCTCAAAGAAGCACCACCAAAATTCATGTTGATGGCAACATTGTAGTCATCTCTTTCTTTGATTTGAATGTCGGTTTGTTTCAGTTTCAATGTGTTCTCTGGACACTGTACATTTGTCAGCTTACATTTTGATGTTTGAACAGTCTCACATCTACAGAACATGCTTTGTGGGGTTTAAGGTTTAAGTTTCAGATCACCTTCAAGCTGTACATATTACTGATTGTCGATCTAGATATGCTGATATCTCTTGCTTTAAGGGTGTTAATAATCAATCTGCATCCTGTGGATTTGTCCTCACTTAACTGTTTTGATAGTCCCTTTTAACACCATAAGTTTTTCTCTCAATGCAGTGACTCCATGAGGACAAGGGAGACTTTAGATATAATGCAAGCACATGCTGGGGATTTATCAGATGCGAAAGTGCGCTTTTTAGGCAGCTTTTACTCTGTGGCTGCTATGGATGGGCAGACAGCGCAACACATTCAAGAGAATGTCCTCAAATACTCTCGCGATGATGTTACTACCATTATGTATGTGTCTTGTGGAGGATTGTCAAATCACTTGCAACAGAAAGTTGATCATCACATCATGTTGGACCTTGTGTGCTTTAATCTGCAACTCGTGATTGTCTACAGAGGTGATGTGAGGAAATTCTCAAAGTTGTTCCTGTCCCTGTTTTGAAACGAGTGACCTTCACTTTGTGCAGGTGTATGGGACACAATAGAGGGTGGGAAGAGGCTGCGAGCACACTTTGTGGTGTCAGTGTTGAATTGAAGACTGCAAATGTTGCTCTACTTGAAGCACCTAGTGGCTCTTGGCAAGAGGTGTGCAATTTCATCTCCAAATGATTACCCTCAACTTTGTGAACTTGAGAATGAATGAACTTGTGCCTCAATCTTGTTCCTAGATGAAATTCTTGAGTGGGGATTTCATCAAAGCAGATGCTTTTGGTTACTTTAGTAAGTCACGCAGATGATGGTATGCTAGATATGGATCACCTAATCCATAGTCACTTTTCTGCATTGAGGTTGTTAATAATCAATCTAGGTTCATAAGCCTAGCATGGTGCAATAATTTTTTGGATGTGCACATCTTGACTGCTGGTTTATTTTGGGATTATCAGGCATTTGATAAGGCAGGAATGGGAGGTTGGAAACTGGTAGGGATCATGAAGCCAGATACTGTTGATGTAGAAGGAGGTGTGGTATAAGCTCAAGCTTCTCTACATCTACTGATCGTCAACTGCCAAGAGAGAAAGCTTACTAACTCCGCCGAGCATGGCACACAACTCGACCAAGCCTTAGGCATGTCTGAAGGAAAGTCCCCATAGAGTTTTCAAGTGAGGAGTTTGGTACTTGTGTTCAACCCGTTACACATTTATGACTTGTTTGTTTCTCCTTCTCTAGATTGGCCAAATGATTGTGTTAGGTTGTATGCACCTGCGTGAGTGTAGTGTGGACTTGTAGAGCAATGTTGATATTCAGACTTATAGAACCTCGGAGTGTAGTATTTATCATTGCTAGTAGTGAAATGTGGAACATGAATGACATACTATTTGTACCCTTATGAATTTGGTAGTAGAACATTGGAACCATGTTTGTGTGACTGCACTTGGTGGAGGAATGTATTATGCACTTCATTGTATGTCGTAAATGAATGTTAGTTTATAGAATCAACTTGCATCTCAAAGTGAAGAGACCATCCATTAGATGACTCAGCATAGTATTGTTAGTATGACTAAGCAGATTATTTTGTGCATGCCATTAACATCTAACTGTGATGAGTTGACCTCATGTTACTAGTTGTAGTAAGTATAGTCATATGCATCCAGAACATGTCACTTTGCAAAGCCATATAAAGTTCACTACCAGTTATACACAATAATGACATATGACAACCATATGACTCCACAAAGTAAGCCAAATACTAATTGTTGACACAGAAGTTACTACACATAGTAAAGTAGGTCCATCCGCCAAACAGTGAGAAATATATGTTATTACCGGAGATGTTTAATGCAGTCATATGCACTTACTATACCGAGTTATGGATGTCATGCGTTATTGTCCGTGATTACTAAGGGCAGTGACGTGGAGAATTCAATTCATTACCCGTAAGATGACTTTGTGTAGTGAATAGTAAAATGGATATTACGCCATAAAGTGAGAATTCTATGTCATTGCCGGATTTGTTTACTATAATAAGTCACACGCACTTACTATGTAAAGTTATAGATCTCCTTCGTTATTGTCCGAGATTACTAGAGGGAGTGATATGGAGATCTTTTTACATTTCACATGTATGACTTTGTGTAGTGAAGTGCAAAAGTTAGTACACACCTACATGACTTGTCCGAGATTACTAGATAGAGTTATATGGTGACGTGTATTATGTTGCTTATATTGACGAGGCATAGTGAAGTAGGACATGACTTTATGAAGTGAAGCACGCGGAGCACCCCAAACTTCACTGCCATTGGGAACGTGTCCATTGGGAACGTCTTGTCCGACATTACTATGACCAGACTTTACTGCTTGTCCGAAGCGACTGGTCGTTTTTTACGTCAGTAAAGTCTGGGTTTTCTCACTCGTAGGAGTGAAAAAACCCAGTTGTAAAAGACGTGTTTTGTTGTAGTGCAACTATAAAGTGGACCCTATATTTGTTTTCACATAGTTTTCAAGAATACGGGAGTAACCCCTAGGGCTGCAAGGGCCAATTGTAAACCGTTTGAGAAACATAAATGAAATTGCAAGGGGAAATGAAAGGTACACAAATGTTCATATTAGTCACCTCGTCATCAAGGTGACTAATTTCAAATTTTTGAAGATTTTTCAAAACCATTTGGAAAGCTTTAGGAAGCCCTGCAAGCGCCATTTGCAAATCATTTAAGAAAATTAAAAATGTGAAATAAAATAAAAGGTACCCAAACGCTCATATTAGCCACCTTAGCACCAAGGTGACTAATTTCAAATTGTGAAGGTTTGTCAAAATCCTTTGGAAAACCCTATGAAGCCCTACAAGGGCCAATACTAGACCATTTAAAAAAAAACAACTACAACAAAGGTAGTACCCAAATGTTCATATTAGTCACCTTTGGCACCGAGGTGACCAATTTCAATTTCTTGAAAATATTTCAAAATCATTTGGAAAGCCCTAGGAAGCCCTAGGAAGCTTTGCACTAGCCATTTGTAAACCATTTGAGGGTTAAAAGAAATTGTGATAGAAAATAAATGGTACCCGAACATCCATATTAGTCACCTTCACACTAAGGTGCCTAATTTCAAGTTTTTGAAGATTTTTCAAAATTGTTTGGAAACCTTGGGAAACGCTCCGAGGGCCATTTGAGAAAAACAAATTAATTTGTGACTAAAATTAATTTCCATTTTGTTTTCCTTCAAAGCTATTTCTTTATAATATATTTTGTTTGAATTCTGAATTCAAAGCTATTTTGTTTGAATTTTGAGCGTTTGAAAGATTTGACCATGGCTGGCATTTGAAGGATAAAATAATGTACGATAAGGATGGTTGATTGTTGTGATACGCAATCCAAATATGTTGCAACCCAACTATGATTTGGATAATTGTCTATGATCAAGATCAACCAACAACACATGTAATTGTTGATGTAATTTCAACACAAAAAACTTGCAAGAATTAGATGTACACAATACAATGGAGGATGTTAAAACATAATACTATGTTGGTGGTTGTATTCTAGTGCTATCACAAAGGAAGCCTTCCATAATCTTTCAAACCAGTTGGGATTGTGGCCCTCCTATTACAAACAATGACTTGGTCACATGCTCTTGGCAAGTTCTTAGAGAGGACAACTAATATGTGTTCTAGTGTACATATGCGTTAAAAGGGTGTTTATTTGGGGATATAAAGTGCATGATCTTGATTTAACTGCACCCAATTGTTATACGTAACACCTTTCTTTTGTCAATTTCATTGATCCTATTGCTACTTAGATGGTGTAGGATATGTCAATTTTTAGCACATTGTAATTGTTGAAATTTTTAGTTTTTGACTAATAACTTTTGTTGTTCCGGAAAATACGTGCTTGCATCCAACAACCCAACATAAATACACAAAATCCATACACTACAAGTTTATAATCTATTAGCTTGTAGAGGGTAGAGCATTAGATTGCTCATAGTCAATAGAAATATAATGGAAGAGGCATGAGAAAGAATAAGGTTAGAATAAGACTACCATGCTAGTCCGAAGAGGGATAAGACTTATCCCATATTGTTTGTATGAACCAATGAAGAGAAGAAAAGCAATAAAAGGCAAAGCAAGGAGAGCATGAGACCATCTTCCTCCAGGCATTGTTCATATGCCTTTGTATAGGTGTCTATGCTTGTGCAATCTTATCTCCTATTGATTCCAATATAGCTAAGGCTTTTATGAAAAGTTTGGCTTACAAAGTATGCATATGGAAGGGATACTATTCCACACAATTTTGTACAAATCAATAGGGTGCTATGATTTCTTTTCTGAAGAGGTATGTATGTTCTTTGAACACCACAAATTAAATAACATGAGCATACAAAAAGATATTTTTAGAGGCATTGATGTTTATAATATATGTAAGGGGAAGTTATTGTTTACTATGATTTGTTATTGTTCATTATAGTTTGTTATTGTCTACAATTGAAATGGCTATTGAGAATTTTAAAGTAGAGGTAGATGGACAAATCATAATCCTAAAAATAAATAAATGATAGTATTTGTGCTTATCCTATGACTTAAAATGATTATTTTTTGATAAATATAGATTCTATTATTTCTCTAGCTTAAATGACACATGTTGCATGGTCAAATTTTCATGAGCTACATCATATGGATAGAAATTGATTTTAAACATTTTCTCAAATTTGGAAGCAAAAGTAAGTTGGGGATGAGGTATTTAATTTGTAAGCGAGCCTTGGATGAGATATTTAATCTAGAAGATGTTGGTTTCCAACTCCAAAAATTTGGCACAATCCAAATGAGCATGCTGCAAAGCATACGAACAAATGGGAGAGTAGAACACTTACACCGTATGCCATGGTGGGGAAGAAATGCCAATGGATTATATTACAAACACATGTGTATCATGTATTCATGTATCCATATGCAAGGTTGACTACATGATGTGAACAGGTTCATGTATGCAACTGTAACTTTGAGCTACAACAAAGTCATGCGCATCATACTCGAATCATATAGGGTTGCAATTATTGTTGAGCCCTAATAATCAATAGGTGGGACCTCTTTCTGTGCATTAGTGGGGGAGGGGGGTTTGGTTGGTTTCCGGGGGGTGGGAAGTGTCCTTGCGCCAAGTGGTGTGCAAAGGCGTGGCGGCGGTTGCTTTGGGCTTGCATTTCCCATGTTGAAAAGGTGGCAAAGTTAACCATTATCTCGATTGCCTCCAAGCATTGACATTGTTGTAGGCATGGTGGAATATGTCCAAGGAATCGAGAGAGAGAGGGAGACAGAGAGATTCACCGTTAGGGCTCCTCATTAAGAGCAGGAGGAGTAGTTCTTGATCAAATAAAATTGTGAGTGCCAATGATCACCACAATCTTCACATATTTTTTACTCCCATCATTAAAAGTTATGTTAAATTGTAATACAATCTTTAAAATGTGTGTGTGTGTCGAATATGTTCAAGGAAGAGAGAAAGCTAGGCATTTCTTAAATAGATCTATGCTTACATTCAAGCATAGTCCATTCTTAAACATCCTCTTGCTTAGAGGCCAAACCATTCTTTTACATATCTATGTACCTATCAAAATCCGGGAGGGTGGGTGGGACCATCCCTCTTGGCCATATCCTTGCATACTTATCTCTAAACCTTTATTACTATCTCCTCTTGGTCTGTATCCTCAACAATTAAACCTTCGAGCATCCAAATTACTAAGGTTGCAACCTTTGTGCCCTTAAACAATGTATGGCATTCCATATCCAATATTTATAAGGTCAAACACAAACGTATATGTACCACTTATTCGCAATGTACTAAGGTTCAATCACAAATCAACAATGCTTTGTATCTCACATTATACTTAAGCATTATACACATAATATTTTTGCACAAAGATGATATACAAAACCTAAGAGTGCCATCCAAGTTGTGAAGGGTCCACCTCACCTGTGCACATGCCACCAACCAAATCCAAAGAGAGGGTTAGTAATGTACATGAGGTGAATACCAACAAAACCCAATTGTTATCCATGTCACACAAACAATCACGGCATAACCATATTTTGTATCAATGCATACCCAATACTACCATTGAGTATTCTACCTTATCCTTAGCCATTTGAAACTTCATAACATTATTCAGACCCATGCAGTGTTCTGTGGGACTGACATTATTCCAGGGAATATTCCCGGAATTTTCACATTGAGTCTTGAGGCAGCTTACACGCACTTCCCACAAGCCCACACACTTCACACTAATCCCCGAAGTTACTTAGGGTAAATTGCCAGTGTGACTTAACCTTGGAAAGGAGGCTCTCATGTCTCCTTCCTCTCAATATAGGATTAGGTAAACATCCTTGTCCGTAGATGCATACTACTGGATCTATGGTGGATATTTTCTAGATAAACCTTTTCGAACCCAAAAGTAAATAATTCTTTGGGGTTATGTGTTAAAGGTTGTGCTAGTCATTTATGGCAAAGTAAAGAGAGTTGTCTTTTTTCAAAGCTTTTCTCAAAGCTTGATCTTCCTCTTTTCAGAGGCTTTTTCCTTTCTATTCTTCATCAAAATAAAGCAAGGGTGGGTGGGTGGGATTTTCTTTCATCACAAGTTTATTGCTTCTCAAAATATAGTATCCATCATTGTAACCATGGATTTAGTGCTATGTTCTACATCATAGTAAGTAACTTGAACTTTCAACAAGGAATATGTATTCTCATCAAAGTGATTAGATACTCTATTATGTTTCCTTGCTTTCAAATCAAAATTTGATAGCATGGTGTTATAAGGGCATAAAGTACTAAAATGTAATGATGTGTGTCATGGTCACAAAAATGCATTACATATGGCAGGTGAGTTCAAAACATAGTCTAGTATGTAACTGCATTGTGCTCAATAACTATTGTTACAACCAAGTAATAAACCAAAGATGTGATATGTAGACTTACATACCTCATTTGTATGTATTCTCAATGTCTCAACTACTTTCTAGAATTTGTGTACATATCAAGATACTAATTCAAAGTCACATAATAACTTTCACAAGTGTAAGATCTCAAAAGTGAAAGACTATCCAAACATGAGTAATGTACTATTGTTGGTGTTGAAAATGTGAAGAGCTAACCTCACCTGCACCCATGCCAACCCAAACATACAATTGTGTGTTAGAAAGGCGTGTGTCAGGTGTCTTCAGCTAAGCTCAGTTGCAACCCATGTCACACATTTACCTCACCTGTCAAGTCCATTGAATGTTTGCAAACACCAATACTCACTACAAAACAATGAGTATACAAACATGCTCTTTTGCCATATTGTGTAACTTTCTTGGATAGTAACAATCTTTAGTACACCAAACACCATGCACTTCCACACTAATCTTGTATCCACATTCTAAGCCAAGAGTTTCCTCCTTCAAGCTGTGTAAAAGAGTTTTCACATGGAGGAGCATAGGGTTTAAGTATTGGTTTAGTAAGGTATAGTGGCTACTTTAGGTCACTGGGTCCCATTCACGATTTGGGTACTACTTTTGGGACAAAGGAATTAAGGACTATGTCGCATTGGATCTCGACGTTTATTACGATTTACTATTATTAAATTAATAAAATTTAAATAGATAAGTAGATAGGTCATAGGATTTATTAAGAAATATATTTTTATTATTAAATAAGAACTAATAATAGATAAATAATTTATGAAATGAGTAGAGAGGTCATAGGACTTGTTTGGGCCACATCAATGGCAATTTCATTATTGAAGTGTACATCGGAGGTGAATTATTTCATGTTTTGCATCCTAGTACCTTGGTGTAAGTGTCATGTGTCCATACATATATTTTATTATGTCCAATTCTAATTCTAAACATTCCTTTTTCATGTAGCCATGCTATTCTATACTGTTGGCCATGTTTGGTGTCATATGTAAAGCTATACAATTGAGATGAAATACATTTTTAGTTCTATTCGTACACAATTGAACGATAAGTGTGAGGAAGAAAATTGGGATCATTTCAATTAATTTTTGTTGTCCTTTTCATTCCTTAATCCTAAGGTCAACAACTCTGACAACAACCATAAATGTCCGTTAAGGAATCAAAATGATATCTTAGATTACCCTATTCCTTGTAAATTAACTTTGTCCGTGTACTCATTATGGAATACTAAATGTAGGTATGATCCAAAATATGCTCCACAATACAAATCTAAGCACACCAACTATGTAAAGTTAACTAATTTAGTCCTTAAACCCTTAGACACTCATTCTTGGTACCCCAATCGTGAATGCCCCCACTGAAACCCTAAAACGTGGAGCGTGGTAACTTTCCTTTACCATGGTTAGTTAACTGATGGTTAGGTATAGTTTAATGTTTTAACTGTGGTGTAGATTCTACTAAGTGTCCTAGTCTTAGTAGAAGGTTTTAATCCAATTGTCAAGAATGTTACATTTTATTATATCTTAAAGGCAAAATCAAGAGCAGCGAGAGAGAGAGAGAGAGAGAGAGAGAGACCCCTGGCGATTGATGAAAGAGTATGATGAGTGAGCACCGATGATTGCCACAACCTTCACATATTTGACTTCCATTGTCAAAATTCTTATTAAATTGTGGTACAATCATGTGTGTGTTGTTGAATTGTGGTTGACATCTCTCTCTCTCTCTCTCTAATGTTGCTCATCCTACTACTTACTCTCATTCTATTTCTCAAAATGTATAGGCAACCCCCTAAATCACCCAAATTATCCATAAATTATATATAAAAAACCATTAGAAAGAAATATCAATTTAAGAAACTACATCACCTTCAATTCCCCCTACCCCTTTCCAACACCCCTCATTCATCATTCACATTACATTTCCTTATATTTATGTGTACAAATCATTTATTGCTATACTTCTCTCCAACCCAAGGACTCCATAAGAATAACCCCATTCAACTTCTCCCACATTGACAAGCCACATTCACCCCTCATTCACACTTACGCATCACCCCACACTCCCTCCTCCTTTAACCCTCTCCCTCACCAACTTCCTACATCTTACAATCACTTACAAACCCGTCACCATTTCCCACTCTCTCTTACTCCCAACATTTTTTTGTACCCAACTCTACGACTATCAATCATTCCCCCAGGGTGAGTTGTTGGTCCTAAGGCCATAGGAAAAGTGCTTCTTGGTAGGGAATGTGCATCTTTTTTCAAAATTTACTGCTATCAGAAGGCTTTTTTTGTCCTACTCACAATAGCCTCAGTGAATGTAACGTACTGCAGTTTTGCTAGTACATACAAGACCCAAACTCCTATCAAGATGAAAACTCTCCCATTGGTGTGGGCCAGACAATGGTCCTGGTGCGGGCATGATATTCGTTTGTGTAGAACTACAAGTTACGCTATTGAAGTTGTCATCTTGATACGTGTGTAGACTGTGTGCATTATGGAAACGAAAAATGGGGTTCTTCGGTTCCAACCAACCCCTTTTTTTCCCCGGCTACTACACTAAATATGATATTTAGTGTCGTATGGTATTTTATGTCACTATGGCAACTTTTTGGATGACACTTCTTATGAATAAGTGAGCAAATATTGTCATGGATGATGGATGATGGATGAGTTCATCCATTGGCCAAAACCCTACCTTCTCTTGTCAGCAACTTGTGATGAAATATTGTCATGGATGATTGAAATTTGGATGAAAAATCAGTTAGTAAGTGACAGTAATTGCAACACTGTAAATCTATAATTCCCCCCAAAAATTACAAGGAATGATAAATAATGTTGGGTTAACATTTAGTGTTGGTGGCACTATACACTCTAAACTCTGTAGCATCACACCTGTGGCAACCAAAGTGCACGGGATACTATGGAGTTTTGTAGTGTTAACATGGATGTGTGATACTAGTGAATTAGTCTAGCATGTGACACTATGGAATGACACAAAGTGCAACATATAAAATGGTGTGGTGTGGTCCACTTTGCTTCGCCTTCCCGGGCGATGTGGCGGATGCATGCACCAACATTCAACAAGTGGCATAAGAAGAAGAAGAAGAAGAAGAAGAAGAAGGTGACACTCCGCATATTGACACATGGCGCAATGCAAGGGTGTGGGTTGACTTCTTTGGTGGTTTGCATTAATGACAAAATTCGTGATATTAGGGAGAGAAGGGTGACACTAAGGAGTGAGATTTGAACTACGCAGATCCGTTCCCTAGGGTTTCGGGATATTAGAGAGTGAGTGACGTTATGGAGGTTGATACTACGGAGTTTAGGGTGTACTGCGGTTTACAATATGACTTCACATTACACTTGAGGGTCCGTGACCACACTACATGATTTTGGAGGTGTGTTGGAACGGCCTTTGGACACTTCCTTTTGGGCTCTCACAATTTCATGGTCACGGCTCTTGGCTCGTGTGTGAAGTGGCCCTTAGTATTGAGGGCTGGGGCGAACCAACCCCTATATTCGTACCTTACTGGGGAGGGCGAACGGCTAGGGATTCGTGGCACTCACTTAAAATCAACCATCCTACATATCGTGGATGAAGTGGCTCCAATACAAAAAGACCCCCTATGAGGTTGAGGGCCGATTCATTCAAATGTGACATCACTAGGCATCCGGTAAGGTACCAATGTATGGGTCGGTTCGCCCTGGCCTAGTATTGAGCAAGTCAATTAGAATCGGTGACACTAAATACCAAGTTCTCCCCGTTCATTGAATTTGGCACCAATGGATAGATTCCTCCATGTCAATTATTGATGCCATTGACTTACATACTACGTAGTACGTACACTACCAGACAAACACTGGTGAAAAGATAACTGTGGTCGAGGGACTTCCATTGTTTCTCAAATTCTTGAAACTTTTATTATTATTATTATTATTGCTACTATTCTTACATGACAGTTCCCAATGACGTCATTTAGTGACATCGTCCTGATGAGTTAAGGACAAAATCATGTGGAACATGTGCAGGGGAACCTACATCTGGGCTGCCGATGAAGCTTGAATCACTGTCGTACAAATGTATTCTTCAAGGACTGTCCTTAAAGGACTTGGTGCTAAATTCGGGTTTCAACCAAGTCAGGTTGGAGGCAGCCGTAATTATTTGGTTTGGAAAAACGAGTAGTAGGATTGGTTCACTCAAATCAGAGGGGCAAGGCCCAGCTGAATGAAGATGTGATTTAGCCCGGGGTTAGTACCACGGCAACATCTGCATGAAACATGGCATATTTCATATTCACGTGTGGAAGCCTATCATGTGCCCAATGAAGGGCTGGGGCGAAACAACCCGTACACTGGTTCCTTGGAGGCAAGGGTTTAGGCATCCAACAAGGAATGAGTGTATGGGTTGGTTCGGCCAAATCGGAGGGGCAAGGCCCAATTGGATGAAGATGTCATTTAGCCTGGGGCTAGTAGCATGGCAACATCTGCATGAAACATGGCATCTTTCATATTCATGTGTGGAAGCCTATCATGTGCCCAATGAAGGGCTGGGGCGAAACAACCCGTAAGGTAGAGGCAGCTAATTCCGTTACCCCATCCTAAACCAACACGTATACCCGCCTTCTAATCACCAACATCTACCTACCTTGAACCGTCCCTCATGCTAATTCTATGGCCGGGCCCGCAAAGTGACGGTTTTGGCAACAAGCTGGCACGCCACCCCATGCAGTAGGTGCTACCGTGCTAGGGTTGGGCATTATTATTAACGGCCTTTACACTAGGTTGAGTTGCTAATCTTGGATACTAAAAATGGGTATGTTTCCGATACTATTCATCCTACCACTAGGCTTGGCTCATGATTAGACTTGAGTTGGTTTAAGGCCTTACATGGTGGGGTTTAATGAGAGCATCAAGCTCGGTTCCCGGTATAAGGTAGGCCTAGTATATATTTGGTAGAGGTTGGGATTACATAATAAATGAGTTGGTCCTCGGGTTCCTCACTCACTTTACTTGCCCGGCCTAGCTAGTGGAATTAGGAAGCTACTAGTTTTGACTTTGATAATTCATAAAATATTATACTTCCACTAAATTTTTTCTTCTTCTTTGAGGCTATTTTGGGTCGAAATGCTAATATGATCCACTATTTTTTTTTTACCGTGACATGACCACGTGTACCCGCAATGGTTTAAAGTGTTGGTTTAAGCACCCTCTACCTTACATTGGTTTTTTGGAGGCAAGGGTTTAGGCATCCAACAAGAAATGGGTGTATGGGTTGGTTCGCCCAAATTGGTTGGTGACATGTTGACTTCACAAGCAGTCAAGGTGATGAGTTTAAGGTTTTTTTCGTGGAGTTTCTAGGTGGCTATAAACAACTGAGTAAAAGAGAGTATTTGGCAAATGTTCATAACCTATTTGTCAATTTGGATGACGATTTCTAATTGTACATGAAAAAATTTCAAGGTTACATGTATATTTTGATAAGGTAAACAATGGCCCTACATATAATATAATAAGTGGCCACACACATCACAAACTACGGGGGAAGTTAGCTACATATTGAAATTGGCTACATAGGAAGAAAAAAAATGCACTAGCCCCTTAAACCTCTAGAGGCTTCCAAGTTCAACTACACTAAATATGATATTTAGGGTCACCGATTCTAATTGTCTTGCTCAATACTAAGGGCCACTTCACACACGAGCCAAGAGCCGTGACCATGAAATTGTGAGAGCCCAAAAGAAAGTGCCCAAAGGCCGTTCCAACATACCTCCAAAATCATGTAGTGTGGTCACGGACCCTCAAGTGTAGTGTGAAGTCATATGTGACAAGGCCCTCAAACAAATGCTATTTTGATGAATTTTTATTCATGTGGGTCCTCACACATGATAAAATAGAATAAATCAACGGTTGTGAGTGTTCGGAGTGCCATGGTCTCCCGGTTTGGTGTTAGGCCTACCTCCAAGAGGTGGTTTTTAAAAATAGTCCAATTGACCATGAAGCATGATCCATTTGATGCCATGTGGAAATCCATGTAGACCTCACATCCATCTTGCATTCACATACTCCATTGGTCCCTCAAGCGTAGTGTGAAGCCGGCTCTGCCTTTTCCACCAATGAGAGTGCTTGAAGTGTAATGGTCACGGGCTCGCAGTCTCGTGTGTGAAGTGGCCCTAATTGTAAACCGCGATATAGTGTCACCAACACTAAATGTTAACCCAACATTACTTGTCATTCCTTGTGAATGTTTTTGGGGATTTACAGTGTTTCAATTACTGTCACTTACCAAGTGGTTTTTCATCCAAATTTCAATCATCCATGAACAATATTTCATCACAAGTTGCTGACAAAGGAAGGTAAGGTTTTGGCTCATGGATGAACTCATCCATCATCCATGACAATATTTGTTCACTTATTCATAAGAAGTGTCATCCAAATGTTACCATGGTGACATAAAATACCATATGACACTAAATATCATACTTAGTGTCGTTACGGATGAACTAGTTGACTTTAAGAAATAATTGGTTGAAGTTCAAGACTTGAAGAAAATAACTGACCATTTTAGAGGAATTTTTAGAATATACCCCAATTTAGTAAAGAAAAACCGTAGGATGTCAATATGTAACTGGCAGAACTTGGAAACTTTGGGATCTCGACCAATCTTTGCCCAAAAATTTGCCAATACAAATTGTAATCAAATTTGTAATATTAGTCAAATGTTGATTTTCGGTGGGTATGTCAAGGTGAGAGGATCTTTGTATATCCGATTATTATTTGGGTCAATACCATTCTAAGCCATATTGATACTACAAAGAGTTAAGCTACATATGAGCCTTCTTGCATGGTATATAAATCCGAATGGTATTGAAAGCAAAAATATTGTTAAATACCCAAAGCTAGTAGTATGAGAAAACGTAACATCATGATTACAACACCTGAATCAAATATGAAATGAAGGAAGACAATACTAGTCCAACATTGGTTTTACCCTTAAACGTCCACAAGGCCCATAATGGGCCTCCCCATGCACAAAATTGTGCATTCGAGCTTCATACTTTCGTTTTTAGGTTATTGAGTCAAAAGCAACCCTATCTAAATCGAAATTATTCTTCATGCACACTTTTAAAAATGAGTTGAACACCTTGATGTTATTGAGAATTCAAGACTCAATATGCTGCATGAGTGGCCTGGATGCAAATGCACACGTCGTACTTTGATCACCAATGTCAAGGTTGAATGTATTTACATTTTCTCCTTGACATAAGACAATGTTTAAAATAAGGCTTGCAAACCCATACACTTATAACATATAACACTTTGAACACGACGAGGCCCATATAAATTGTTTAACTGGCCATATATTGAGACCTTGTCTCCTTTAAAGGTTAGACTCTACACCAAGGTCATTTGTCTTCTTAATAACCCTTAGAAGCTTCAAGATCCCATTTCCACCATAGGATTGCCAATGGATCCAATAATGTGTGGTTTGTTCCAGACCATATTTCAATACATATCCTACGCATAACATGACTCAACAGAGTACGGGTCTTCCTACATCACCAGGCTGACACCACCATAGCGTCGAGCGCACTAACTTGGAAATTGTTGTGATTATACTTCTAGGATTCCGTGGCCCACCCAAGTCAAGGCATGTGTTGACTTATGTTATGGGAGTCCGCTAATCACTATGCAATAGAAATGTGGTGCCTGCATGATACGACCATCTAACACGAAAGGACCAAAAGACTACCTCCACCTATCCTATACAAATGCACCAATCCGCCAAGTCTATTTGCATGTTGCATTCCATTTCGTCATTTACCTCCAATTTATATTCAATGTAGAAAGTCTCTATACTTTAAGATGGCTCAATTTTGTTGCACTCTTGCCTTTGAACCTCATGGGCTAAAACTGCAAAGACCTTGTCTCGTTGGAATCTAATCTAGGGACTTGATAAAGATGTTGGAGTCCTCCTTTGATGACTTTCAACTGGCTGTGTGAATCGGACAACTAGGTTAATACACATCCGATCTAGTATGTGAGCCTAGAATAGATACTTTTCTCCAATGGCTACCAATGTGCAAGTTTCCTAGATTTGCGTTTTGGAGTAACGAGACATGCTACATTTTAGAAGATTTTGACCACTTTACGATTGGTGTCCATTTTCATGACACGTTTGGGAAACAAGAAAACCGACGTGTTATCGAGGCGTCACAAATTCAATAATATGACAAAGTTGGACCTCTTTGTCATAATAACGAGACACTTCGTGAAAACATACATTAGATATTTTTCATATATCCAAAATGAATATTCTTTCAACTGTCTTACAAATATGCAAATTTCTCTCATGAAACTATGTGGACTTGAAGAAGGGATCAATAGTCCGCTGATGTTACCACTTCAAATTAGCAACAAATATCTTATTGAGCTTCTCTGATATGGTCCCTAGTTTCATTATGTATGTAGGAGTAAACTCTAATGAGTTGTTCATTAAAAATGTAGCTAACAATTGAGCATGATGTTGAGCATCTGCCAATTTCACAATAGGTGGAGATCTCTCATCAAGATATGAAGAGCCCAAGGGCTCTACATTAAGGTCAAAACTAGGTGGCTCTATTCTTGGTCCCAAGGTCATATCAACCAACTCTAACATGCAATCATAAGCTTCAACAATGTCTTCACCTTCCATTATCAAATAATCTTCAAATGGCATCTCATCTTGTCCAAGCTGTAGTTTTGATACGAGGAGTGCAAGATCTTTGGAAGAGGTAGGACTCTATGTAATAAGTTCCATACAACTGTAGGATGAGCATAGGTAAGTACCGCATGTTCATGTTAGGTTGGAGAAGTTTTAGTATTATGAAACTTTCAACACTTCAAACACTCTTTGAATATATTTAAATCTTGGACATGATGGGCATATGCTAATTGAACACTAAATATTTTATTTAGTGTCACTTACTGTTTGGAATCATGCAATGCTATAATTATATATTGTATATCTCAATTTATACCAACAAAGGTCAAATTAGTTGTTTGGACATTATAGAAACATTAACACCTTTACTTGGTAAAAAAATACGTTCCTAGTAAAAAGATAGAGAAATGCATAACTCCAAATAGTAAGTTACACTAAATATCATATTTAGTGTAGTGTGTTAATTGTTGAAAGCAAGTTGGTATGTCATAGTGTATTTTACATGTAGTAAGATGCCATGCAATGTTCTTGTTTTGGAACAAAGAAGGCACATGACCACCTTGCTAGTTTTTCCGTTAAGTAAAGAGAAGATTTCATGACCGAGAATCAAATTGCCAACCACTCCATTTGGTTTTGGATACCTCTGCACTATCATCTGGTAGTTTAGGGCCATTTGGGACATTATGCCATGTAATGTTCGATATATGTGTTCCACACTATTTATGGACATTTGTTCATATCCAAATAAAAACTCATATATTACAACTTTGTTTCACAAATTCTTTTTCTTCAAATCGTCAATTGTTGTTCAAATTTCCCCAAAGCCCAACTTTCAAAAGGAAGGCACTACACATACAATTGCATTCATGTTGGTGCATGAATACTAATGTTTTCTTTTCTTTTCTTGTGTTTGTAAAATAGTCCAATATTCTCCTAAATTGAGCACTTCCATTATTAACCTAAGGACCAATATGATGATTTAGTGGTTGGGATGTTAACTAAAAAAGTCAATGCTCAACATCCGCTTAACTCTAACTACTATGTGCGCACCTATATGACCACTTAAGGATATCGCATATTTGATCTTTGAAATATTATCATAAATTGACATTTTGTCACCTTGGTCTCATTGTTATGGCATGAAATTGTATAAAATGTGCTAATCGGCTAGATTACTTTTGAAATTTACTGCACATCAAAGCTTGAGTTGCCTCATTGAAGTAGGTGCACGAGGTTGGTCTACGACTAGTAGAAAAGGGGTCCTTCACAAGCTTGTCAGCTACACTCACAGTTTCTGTCAAAATGTGCTTCAAATAACCAATTTTTACTCAAAATGATGTTTTTGACATGTCCTAGATGCCCCCCCAAGGACATGATGGATTGCTTTTGGATACATCTATTGATGAGATTTTAGTGTAAAAATTGCGTCATAAATAGTTCAAGTATGAAGCAGTAAGGTCTAGCATACACATAGACAACTTAACCTTGAGCAAAATTTTGCTAGACAGTCAACATCATTGCTATGCAATGGATACAACTTAGAAGATGGTTGATATGTCAATGTCACGGTTGATATAATTGAATTGATATCTATTCACTTAGAGTCTGAAGCATCATATTTTGTACTTCAAAGAACCTTTAGGTTTAGAAAACCAATACAATAAGACCATAGTGTTGCAACTAGACCGAATTTTTATCCCATGTATTATTCTCCCATGGATGATGGATTTTTACAAATACAAATATTTTAAATAACATGATAACTAGTAGGCTACATTTCTTTAGCCCAAGTATTAGGTATAAAGGCCATCCTTTGTTAATTATATATTTTTTAGTATTTTTACTTTCAAAAAATAAATGCCACTCTATGGTATATTTCACCCCTTTTGGAAAATATTAGAAGTGTGCCCCCTAAGAATGTGTCGCATGAGACCATGACTTAAGGAAAACCTTCTCCTACTCGTAAACCTTAGGTCTTGATTGATGTTTAAGATGGATAACTTGAGACAAGTTTACATTAAAAAGCATAATTTAAAAAAACCCAAGGTCCAAAACACCCCTTCATGGACTTACTTTTGGAGTCAATATTGGACCCAAGCTAGGACTTTGATTCTGCAAACTAGGTGGAGGCATTTGTTGAGTCAAGACCAACAAGATTTGGCCAGAAAGTGGTGCCATTAACATCGCTTCAATTTATCCTACTTTGGACTCGGACATGACTACATCATTCAAGGTATTTAGTATCACTTACTATTTAGAGTTGCGTTGTGCCATAACTTTTTGCTAAGAATGTAAATTTTTACCAAGTAAAGCCATTTAAGTTGTATAATGTCACACAATCCATTCAATTTATTGCTAAAAAATGAAATCTAAAAAATGAAATTATGGGGGGGGGGGTGGGGGTGCACTATACTGACCACTTGTGACTGTATGTGAGTGCACCAAAGGGGTATTAATATGAACTTTGCTATACTACATATACATATGCTATGCAAATTATAACTTGTAATTTTGTACATGTATGAAGGACCTTGAATAGTCTAATGTGAAGTCCATTGTAGCTTATGTAGAGGTAGGGAATTCTAGAATTTTTGAAAGTATGCTTGTTAGTCCAATGACTAGCAATCCAACTTCATCTAAAGATCAATTAACTCATATTAAGGCTGGCATATTACATATGAAGCCTAAACTCCTTATTACCGCTACAAACCATCATACTATGTTAAATCTCGGTTGTGATTGTGGTATGTATTTTGAACACACCTGAAGCTAAAATCATTAAAAAAAATCAAGGTAGACCAAAAGAAATAAGGTTTGGTTTGTTGGGAGGGTTTATAAGATCTATAAAAAGTTTGATATTAATTGGGTGAAGTATTAGGGATCCAATTGACTGGATGGACCATCCATCAAACATCGAAGTTGGTTTATGTTGGTATCGAAATGGAGCCAACAACAAGTGGACATATGACCTTACTAATCATTTGATGGTAGACTTTAGAAACAACAACTGCATTAGCTCTCGGGGAGATCACTCCCTTGTAAAGTTGAACAACCACGTGCGAACACTTTACATCTAAAAAATCCTACTTTTTACATAAAGCATCACCAAAATGGGTCAAAATTTTATCAATTTTTTTTCATGAGTAGATATACACAGTATCTATTATATAGTAAAAAATAGTAACTAAATTTGATGATTTTTTTTTAATAAAACATACCGTTTCTAACTAGAATGACGCAAAATTGAGCTAAAAAATTACTACAAACAATGAAGATGACTAAAAATTTCAAAAAAATATACAAAAGATACTATCAATGGTTATGTATATGCAAAAAAAATATCATAAATTTTAAAATTATCTATGGCATTAATATAGGGGTAGCAAACTTTGTTCGCACGTGGTGTTCAACTTGACAATGGAGTGATCTCCCCGAGCATTAGCTTCTATGAAATATATTGCAAAGTTAGATTTTATGAGTTACATCAAGAGTGTGAAAAGACTTGATGATTTTCTTGATGAATGCTAGGGTTTTGCATTATGCATATGATGAAAGTCATCTATCTATCTATCTATCTATCTATCTATCTATATATTGTACATATGTTCACTTGTATTTTTGAAATTGTATGTGTATTGCTTAATATTTAAAAAAAAACTTGTATGTAAGGCCAGTACTTAGAATATGTTGCGAACACCAATAATCCTTGATTTCAATGAAAGATGCACCCCTTGGCAATGAAATCTACAGTAAAATGTCACAGCCTTGCATAATTTGAAATAGTAAGTGGCACTGAATACCATAAACGGTGTAGGTAAAACTCCTTGGGTCCAAAGTTTGGCTCTCGACCGATAAGATTCATAACATTATTCAGATCCATAACAGTGTTCTATGGGACTTACGGTATTCTGTAGAATATTCCATCATTCAGGCTGAATGTGAGGAATATTCCACAAAATACTGTCAGTCCCACATAACACTATTATGGATCTGAATAATGTTATGCTGCTCGATTGCTCGAGATCCAAGTTTCTTTAGACCCAAATGCAAATCCCCATGCTTATTAGACAGCCGCCACGCCGGGGTTAAATAGCCTAATATTATGTCACTTCTGATCCGCGGATCTCTCTCGATCCGGGCTCGTTGTGACCGGATTCCCAATCAGGGTCCACCCTGTCGTCCTCCTCCTCATACTCCCTCCCACTATCAAATCGAATACTAGGCTTGGATCGAATCCAAGCGTGTGGAAAGAAATGTCAAGCACACCTAACCTCCCTTGAGAGACAATCATATTTTGGCTTACGAATGTCTCTGGAGGGCGAAATCGTCCAAAAGGAAGGTGCCAGGAAGGTCACAACATGTACGATCGAGTTACCTCGTGGAGATTTCTTGTCAATGGTGATGATCCCACTTCCATATGAAAAAGTGTTGGGTCACCTGAGATTTTTAAAGTCAGAGAATGAACTAGATTTTCCCTTTGTTGAGAAACTACTATATGTAATAAAGCATATTCGTTTTGATTGACAGTTGTCCATTTTCCATGGAACTTTTTTCCTTGCCTCAATGTGTGTAGGGTGTGTATTATATCTGTTTAGAATATACTCTTGGAAGGTTGGACCATAATTCTATTACATAGATTTATAAATGTTTTTTTGAAGTTCTATGATTCTAAATTG